>JAFFST010050417.1:10266-23994 GCA_022414735.1 Noturus placidus | reverse complement strand
AAAAAAAAAAAAAAAAAAAAAAAAAAAAAAAAAAAAAAAAAAAAAAAAAAAAAAAAAAAAAAAAAAAAAAAAAAACACTGAAAATATGTCATGTTTTAAAATATGCAATATTTGTAGATTTATAGATTTAATGCCTCTCGCTTGTTTTGAACGTTAATTATGTTAATAACGTCCTGTGGGCGGGACTTCCTGTTTACGACACCGCTATGGCTTTTCGTAATTTTTGTGTTTTATAGCCAGACTGTAGGCTGCTGTTGCCAGGTAAGGTGCACTCTGTGTGGTGTTCATGTTTTGTAGTTTATTGGCGTGAAACGTTTATTTGTTTATGTGTTGATTACAGGAGCATGTCCGTTATATTAAGACGCTGATTGGTTTTGAAGGAAATGTGTGTCATGTCTGTTCAACCCTCTGCTGCTGGATACAGCGGTGTGTCGCAGGCAGATAGATAACTGTAGCCTCCTAACGCCTCGGTGACACTTCATCCAGTGTGGGCTTGGGTAAATACTCATCTACCGATATTTCTCTAACCTGTGGACTTAATTCCGTTTTTTTGTAATATTTACATGCAAACGCGTTTGTTGAAGATCTCAGATTAGTAGCAGCAGACGGATGTGCGAGACCTGAGCTGCATTGTATGATGTCATCGGCTTGTACTGAAGCCTATTTGAATCCACTCTGTTTATCAGCTGTGCTGTGTTCATTCACATGTGTGTTCGTGTACACATGTGTTCATGACATCTACACGTGTTTATATTTTCCATGAGACTCAAGAAAACCATGAGAAATGACATTCATGCATGGTGACACCAGTGAGGGAACTATTCTTGATAGATGACACAATTGAAATATCAATTCTCCTGATGGTTGCTTCTTACTTCAGGCTAAGTAATCTTGATTAATATGATTGAATCTTTAATAATAATAATAATAAAATATAAATAAATCCTTTATATTGGTTGTTTGGGTTATTGTAGTATCTTGGACCTGTTAAATGTATTTGGGAGCAACTGCTGAAAACAGATCCAATGCCAGTGTCTAATATTAATCCAGGATGCACTGAAAACCCTCTCACTGACCATCCGCCAATAGCGTATTGTGCAGGGACTTTGCTTTCAGCCTTCTCAGTCCATCTTTTGGGGGAATGGCCACCACCAATTAAAGCCCCGATGTCATTCTGACAAACCAGGAAGTGCAACCAGTGACAGATCCCCAAAAATGGGGACAGAAAGACACAGACGATCATGTGTCCTGTTCTTGATGAGAATTTAAATGCTGAGTTACAGACTGTTTTTACATTATTTCTTTGTTGTGGTGTGTAGACATGGTGGTTTAGTGGTTAGTGTGGTTGTCTCTTACTTCCAGGGTTAGGGGTTCAAATCCCATCTCTGCCCCTTGTGTGTGGAGTTTGCATGTGGAGTTTGCTCCTTGTGCTTTAGGGGTTTCCACCAGGTACTCTGGTTTCCTTGCCCAGTGCACTGTAGTCTGATTTGACATTTCTAAAATGTCTGGATTGTGCCTGCGATGTATTGGCACCCTGTCTAGGGTGTGAGTTCTCTGGGATATGCTCCAGGTTCCCCTGTGGCTCTGTGTAGGATAAGTGGTATAGAAAAATGGATGGATATTTTTATAATTTGATTATTTGGTATTTTGTATAAATTGATTGTAAATGTTTGTGTTTGTGCAGTTTGAGTGGGGAACAGTTGCTTCAGAGAAAAGTATCACCAGTACAATACTCTCAGGGCTTGACAGTGGCCTGAAACACTGAATCAGATATATCCTGATATATCTGATATAACTGATATATCCTATACAGTGAATGTGTGTGATACTGACTAACCCACAACCAATCTTGCATTCAACATAAGACACACATTGTCCTAAAGCCAGCCACTGCTGGTTCTCTCGTGTCATTCATTGTCGCCTCAGGAGCTAACAAATATTCAGCTCTGTTACTGTGTGGAAGTTGGCATCGGATCAGTATCACGTATAAGAGCTCTGATATTAGTATCATTTTGAAAATGGAAAAAAGTAGATCGGTTCTTGCTAAGAGAAAAGTCATTAGTTGTGCATTATGAATTATTTTTTTTTATAGCTCCTATCTGGCATCACAGTGCAACATGAACATGGTGTTAATGAGGAAGATGTACTTGCTGAGCTGCTTTCTATCCTTGCTGCTCCCACCTCTCTCACACCAAGAGGAGCATCACAAGCTGCTGCTAGTGTCGTTTGATGGTTTCCGTTGGGACTACGTGAACAGGGTTCCCACACCCAACTTCCGTGCTTTGATGGATGAAGGGGTGCAGGTGGAGCGAGTAGAGAACACCTACATCACCAAGACCTTTCCTAACCACTACACGTTAGTGACAGGTTTGCATGCAGAGAGTCATGGCATTGTAGCAAATGAAATGTATGACCCAGTTCTGAATCGTTCCTTCTCCATGGAGGGGCCGGAAGTATACAACTCTCGATGGTGGGAGGAGGCTGTTCCGCTGTGGGTAACCAATCAGATGGCTGGTCGGAGGAGTGGGGCTGCCATGTGGCCTGGATCAGATGTGTCAATTGGTGGAATATACCCGACCCGTTACATGCCATACAATGCCTCCACGCCCTTTGAAGTTCGTGTAGAGAAGCTGATCAGCTGGTTCTCGGGAACAGAGGAGATTAATTTTGGAGTGCTGTATTGGGAAGAGCCTGACGAGAGTGGCCACAACCTGGGGCCAGAGAGCCCACTTATGGATGTGGTCATTGAGGACATTGATGTCAAACTGGGCTTTCTTCGGGACGAGCTCAAGAGAGCTGGGCTTTATGACAAAACCAATCTCATTGTCACAAGTGACCATGGCATGACACAGCTGTCACGTGACAAAGTCATAGAGCTGGACACCTACGTGAGTCGAGAGCTCTACACATGGATAGACAAGAGCCCGGTGGTGGGCATTCTGCCTAAAGAAGGTAAGTTTTTAGAAGAATCAGACAGGTTTTAAACAGAATTCTTTTTTTTTTTTTTTAAACAAAGTTACGCATATGTCTGGCAGTTTTATAAGTAGGGGGAGGGGGGAACATGCTTGCTTCTGATATTATATAACATTGAAGTGATAGTTTGTTTCCCCCCATTTTTCAGGTAAATTTGATGAGGTGTATAACTTGTTGGAGAATGCAAATCCTAACATGGTCGTGTACAAGAGAGAAGACATTCCTGATCATTTCCACTACAAACACAATGCAAGAATAATGCCGATTATTATCGAGGTTAAAGAAGGCTGGACAATCGTACAGAACAAAACTGGATCATTTATGTGTGAGTATAAATGGGATTAATATGCCACTGTTACGTGCTGAATAATTTTTGAAACAAGATTAATTTATACTGCGTTACTGAAACAGTTAGAAGCTTAAAAAAAACAACTTATGCTTTTGATTATCGGATTATAACTGCTTATCTGTGCTGATTTTCGTTATTCACAGTGGGCAACCATGGCTACGATAACCATCTACCCAGCATGCATCCCGTGTTTATTGCACGTGGCCCATCATTCCGCACTGGTTACACTAAGGCCTCGATGCGCTCAGTGGACCTCTACCCTCTCATGTGTAGCGTTCTGGGCATTCGAGCACTACCCAATAATGGCTCCCTGATAAGTGTCAGGGATCTGCTGATGGAGACGTTCACACCTAGACCTGTACCTCCGCCCGTACCCAAGGAGACCTCGTATGCCTGGGCTGTACACACGGTGCTGGGCAGCGGCCTTGTCCTGGGATTCCTCATTATATTTGTGAAGCAGTTGACACAGAGACAACTGCCCGCTTTGCCTCTAACCAACAGAGAGATTTCACAGCCCTTACTTAAAGAGGAATTACACCTTTAATGAAAAAGCATAATGAAATTACTTTTATTTAGACGAGGTGAAGTTTGTTGTAACACTATGGTCTCTAGTGGGAGGCTCTTGGAAGCATGTAGCATTCCTCCACTCTAGTGCTTCAGAGCCAGTTTTTACCATTTGTTAGTTTCCAAATATTTAAATTTAAACCCCAGACAAGATCACATTAATTAGTGTTCCAATGAAGGAGGGGAGGACTACCAAATCAGATCCATTCCAGTGGTGCCAAGATTTAAACAACTGTAGAGCAATACAGCAAGAGAAGTTACAAAAATGCAAATGTTAAGCTACAGGCAAACAGTCTGAACAATCATTTAAAGTCCTCCACTGGCAAACCTGATGAAATCCTGTGGTTTGTATATTCAAGAAAAATGTTTTAAAACGAAATTTTTTTTTTTACTTTAAAATAAAACCAGATTTTTTTTCCTCTATCTTCTTTAAAAAAAAAAAGTGTTTAGTTCTGTATTTCTTGAGTGTTTAACTAGTGATAGTTCTCTTGATGGAAAGGTCATTGGCAATTTTGCGTTTCATTCATTGGGATTTTTTCTTTAATCTAGTAAAGTGCAATGACTACATGCTTTTAAAATGTTTCATTTGTAATGCTGGCATAAAGTTGTGGGTGTGCGTTTGTGTATTTTACATAAAGTAGGTAGTTAATCTGCCTCCGTGTTGCACTAAGATTACTACAAGATAACCAGGACTTGTAGAAAGTATATTGGAATGAAATGGCTTTAGGTTGGTTGCATTTTGCACAATATTTTCCCATGCTTTTAAATATTTTTAACAGATGGGCCAAAATACTTTACTAATCTGTGAAACTGTTAGTTATATAAATTAGTGTTATTGATTTTCTAATTTTAGACTCAAACTTTTACACAAGACCCCAACTGGGGAGAACCACTGTGATTGATCTTTTACAGGTGCACAAATTAAAAAGGGAAAAAAAAGGAGAAAGAAAAAACAAAAGAGTGTTTAATACACTCATTGTGGTTATTGCGGATATATTTAGTTGGTACGTATTGCGGATATATTTAGTTGGTACGTATTGCGGATATATTTAGTTGGTACGTATTGCGGATATATTTAGTTGGTACGTATGTTGCTTGTAAAACGTTAATGCTTTTATTCTGTGGCTAAAACTGAGAGGGGAAAAAATGGTCAATAACTATGATGGTGATGTTTGCTCTTCCTATGTGAAATTATAATTTAGTGTTTAAAGTATTACCCATTACCTATTATTTAATTGTTGTCTTACATGATCTGGACTGTAATTAAAGACTGGTACAAGACACACACTTTGTCCGTCTGTATTGTTGGGTTGTACCGATATACAAATCAAATGAAGATCTAGATAATGTCCAGACATCTGCAGTGTCACGGAGAACAGGTTAGCGGTTTCCTGCTGATACCTCATTCAGCACTTCATGCAGGAAACAGAAGCTTTCAGTATCACTTTATCCAGCTGCAGGTTTCCACAATCACAGAGGAGAGTGTTCACTGGCAAACATTCTTTAATAGTCTCAAAAATACAACTGGGGGCAGAGGCATGACATGTTTGCCCTATAAACCGAAGAGTATCATGCATATAAATACAATGGCAACGAATTCAAATAGTGATTAAAATAAGGCTTTCTAGCACAGCACTGACGTAGGCTTACAGCTGAAGAGCAGGTTTAACAAGGAGCAGCATTGCAAATGATCAAGAGGCAGCTATGTTACTTCGTTAGATTTTTAAATGGCATCAATATCAATATCATCCTCCTCTTTATCAGCCTTTTCTGGCTTTGTGGGTTCCATCTTCAGCTCCCGTGCAGAGGAGGAATACACCACCTGGCAAGGAGAAAGAAAACATCTGCGCATGAGCAAATCCTCAAACCAGTACACACACACAAAAAAAAGGGCAATTCAGAGATTATACAGATTTGAAACATTATATTCATAACATACTTAAATAAGCCAATTAAAATTACCTCCACATTATCTCCATCTTCTTCCACCTCCTCCTCCTCACTGCCCTCACTCTCCTCTTCTGCCTCCTTCAGCCATTTCACAAAGGGCTGAGCCTTGGCATGGATCTCCTTAGCGAGTTCTTTAGACACATACTTTTTGGAGACCTGAAACACAGCTTCATGAAGGTAAAACTGAAACTAGTTTTCCAACACTATATCCTAGTTTCAAATCAGCAACACCATTCTGGCACCGACACATCTTCACTCCTACCTTCTCAGCCCATGCGAGTATGACGTCTTCTTCCAGCAGATCGGCGTCATACAGGTCTTTGAGAATGATGGGGACGCGGGGCAGCAGCTGACTCTGATGAAGCTTCACCAGACACTCGATGCCACCCAGAAGGTACTTCTGAGTCTTTTTATCATTATGGCAAAACTGATGATAAAAGAAAGCTGCATAAGCTACAGAACAGACCTATGCTACATCACCTTCCACAGCTGTTTAGACACCTTGCAGTAAACATGTCAGGTTTGCAAAGACGTTTTGCAGCAGAACCAGTTGCTTTGAATGAAATGGATACAAAAACAGTCGCTACAGAGGGACTTACTCTAAGGAAGTGGCGCTTGTATTTCTTAATCTGCTCACGGATGTTCTCGTCAAAAAGCAGCTCACTCAGGATCAGTGGGCCCATGGCCCTCACTTCAAGCCGCTCCGCTTCAGCCAGGATTTCCTTATCAGCAGAGTCGATCAGTCCATGCTCTTTCTTTTGCTGTACGGAGAGAGCAAACCAAGTGGCAAAACAGCTCAACAAACTTAATCATGAATACACTGAAAACGTGGCACAAAATTGTTAGGCAGTATAAACTAGGACAAAAGAGAAATTGCATTTGCCTAGCATACGATGGCTTGTTTAAGCAGTCACTCCAGGATTTTGCAAAGAAAAAAAATAAAATAAATAAGCAGCAAAAATCACGTATATATGGTCGAAACAATCCCAAAAGACCCCTGTGCTCCAAGCAAACCTCAGTAAAAATCCTACCTTCACAAAATTGTAGAACAGGTTGACCCTTTCCTCCAGGCTTTTCTCCAGATCGTCACTCAGTGTGAGGACCTTGGCATGCTCACTGATCTCCTCCATCCGGCGACGCTGCGCCTCCTCGGTGGTCTCTTCAGCCCAATCTTCGTCATCATCATCTCCATCCTACCGACAACAACAGTTACACACCAGACACAGTATACAAAACATCAAGTAGGTTGAGTCATGCTTCAAAACCTTTTTTTTTTTGTAATGTCCTACTTTTATTCCATGTTACACATCACCCCAATTGAATAATTGATACTGTGATCAGGATTGTAGAAGACTGCACTCACCACAGCATCAGGGGCATCTATGTCCTTCCGGTTTCCAGCCTCACCACTGCTTGAGCCATTCTCTTTGTCTTTTTTGCGGTTCTTCTTATCCTTTTCCTTCTTGACAGATCCACTTTCATTCTCTGTCCCAGGAGAGAAAAAAAAAAAAAGATGCAAAATCTTACAAAGCCACATATTAAAACAGTTCGCCCCAGGCATGTAACACAATGCCAGTATCTGTATTTGTTTGAAGGGATGTTTATTGCAGTTTATAGCGTGTGCGCACACGCTACCATTTTGAAATGTTACTGGGAGTCGGCTTGAAACGAGCTACATCAAGAGTGTATATGCTATTTTAGTCTTTTTCGCGTTCTTGTCACACTAGTACAAGGGTTCAGCAGGAAAACCCCATGAACCTCCACTAGATCCTCAACAGCAATGAGTGAAGTAAAGAACAGAAATCAAGTACACAAATATGTAGAAACACGGCAGTAAAGAATGAGAAGAAACAAAAAAAAACTTTTTTTACTTCTATTGATGGTCAAGGCTTAGGGTCGAAAAAAATTAATAATGTACATCTGGGGTTGTTTGCATAAAAGTTTGGAAACCCCTGCTTGATTATCAGCTGTAATAGTAAAATAAATATTCAATACATTCGTCTGAACTTACCAGGAGGATTTTTGAGAATGAAGGTACAGAGTTTGTGTCTGGTGTCCAGCATGCCCCTGTATCCGCAGGCCTTGCAGGAGTTTCCTATGGTCTGCTTTTTGGCGTTGATGTTCTGAAGATCGACATGAAAATAGAGAGAGTAGAGTTGAATATTTAAACCACGGTAGTCTCTACAGAACCCCATGACATTAAAAACCATTGTAGAAACTAAAGAAATGAGAGGATCAAAAACAGAGAGCTTAGCTAATGTGGCTCATTCTGTTCATGGTTCTCAAAGCACTGTTGATGTTAAGCCAGAGGGGTCTGCAAATTTTTTTCTTCAATAACACGACATTGCAGTGAAGTTAAAACGACTACCATCAATGGCTCAAAAATAAGGGTTTAACAGTCATGAGTGAGAAGATCAATTTAATAGGTTTAACCTAAAATAAAAATAAATAAAACGTGTCAGTCAGTGTTAACAAAACTAAAGTATCCAATCATCACTAACATTATTTGTAAAGTGTTGGATTTGAAACTATCTAATCTTTTATGGTCAAAATCTCTCTCTCGTGCTTTTATCTGAAAACATTTACAGAGTCCATCCACCCGTTTTCTATACAGCTTATCCTACACGGGGTCGTGGGGGGAGCCTGGAGCCCATCCCAGGGAACTCCGGGGAAAAAGGCCGGGCCTGCCTGGATGAGGTGCCAACCAATTGCAGGGCATAGTCGTGCACATTCACACACTACGGACAATTTGGAAATGCCAGTCAGTCTACAGTGCATGTCTTTGGATTGGGGGAGGAAACCAGAGAACCCGGAGGAAACCCTGCTTGCAAACACAGTGTAGAGATGAGAATTGAACTCCCGATCCTGGAGGTGTAAGGAGCGCAAAAAAAACAAAACAACAAAAAAAAAAAAAAACCCGGTCATAATAAATACGGTAAAGCAGTGTTTAAAAATTAACTTGTCTAAATGTGAGCCAGGTTGAACATATACAGTAGTCAGGTTTTATTTCACATTAATGAACTAAAAACCAGTCTCCATTTACCTGTAGAAAAACTATGTAATAAGGGGAAGTGGGCAGGACTTCCACGAAGTGTCTTAATATTGGAGAGTTCAAAGCGCCTGCGCAAGTCATTTCAGATGTCGGTTGGCTCACCTCTCATCAATAAGCGGTAGTGGATATTGTGTCAATGTAATAGTGTAGGGACGAGAATACCATTATACTGCAAAAGCCTAATTGTGACATTACATATTTAACAGATAATAGAGTTTGTTTACATTCATAAAAGAAGCCTTTACTTCGTTTTAATAAAATAACTATGATATTAATAGAAACTGAGAAATGACTTAAAAACCTGAATCTTGTCCCCTTAATTTCTAGCACATCCTACACAGTTGCAATGTACATTCAACACCCTTATCCAAAATACAGCAGCCTGTGCCAGTGCGGGAGGCAATACACACCTACTGCAGTCCAAGAAGAAAACCATGTAGTCAGACTGCTGTACTGCAAAATTAGCAAGGCCAGACTCCGCCACCCCCGAATACACACATACACAAACATGCGTGCACACACGCCTGGCACGGCTTTTCAAACTAAACAGAGCTTCTGCACAGACACTAAGGTGAGAGGTTATCTCCGCACCAATTATCTCTACTCTCATTCACATCAACTCAATTACTGTTCCTAGAGACACTTTTACTAACCTGTACCCATGCCCACAAAACTCCTGAACGAGTTAGGTGTCACATCAGCGCTTACAAAGGGCAATTTCACTCAGGCACACTGGAAATAAAACCCTTTGTGGTCACATGATAGGAGTGAGCTTGCAGCAATCTGCATACTCAACATGTGCCAATTGGCAGACACTGGTACATGCACACAAAGGGCACCAGGTTCACCCACGTAAAGGAAATGGTCAAAGGTGGTGGTGGGGGGGGGAATAAAAATTCGTAGTTCTTAAATAATTAAAAAGGTCAAAAAGGACCTTTATATAAAGAGAACTAGTGCCTACATCTACAGCTATTACGGCTACACGAGTGCACTTTGAGGATACTTACCAAATCAGTCTCAGGATTGTCACACTCTGGACACAGCACAAACTTGCGAATGAATCCATCCAGCATGTCTTGCAGTTTGTTTGCCTCATGAGACCCGTTGACAATGTAACGATCGTTCTTTGCATCAAACTGGGTTTGGGCTCCCAACTCGCAGCCAAAGAACTTCGTTGGATCTAAAGACAACATCGATAAATGCAAGTGCTTTCTTTCTTCCCTCCCAAGACTCACTGAAGCTTTCTAAAAATTTCACTCATGTACAGAACTCCTTCTTTAAACAGTACTCACAAGTTGGAGGCCTGTTCAGTGCCTTGGCAACATCAACCATGTTGACTATAACAGTCTTGATACCATTTCCCTTGCCCTCCACCTAACAGAAAACACACATGGGAAAAGAAAAACAATATTTTCCAAAAACACTTGAGCAGAGTTAAGATTTCAATCTTTTTTTTTTTACAGTAACTCCTACCTTAGCAATCAAACGAGGCATCTTGTACCGGTAAAACTGGTCCGTGACACTACGGTTGACGTTGACAGACATCCTGGCTTACTATAGGGTGTATCAGCGAGATGACAAGATCTTGAGTTGGCAATTTTTCGTATTCTCTGTCCAGAAAGGAAAGGATGACATAAACGACTGCAAGAAGACTCTGTCTCTGACATGAAAATGGTTTGGCCAGTGAGGCTCCAAGGGGCAAGCTCGTAGACTAAGTTCCCCCCACGCAGGTTTCAACAGCTGTCCAACAGCTCTGTAAAACAAGAGAGAAATGGGGAAGCAGAGTAAGAGAGGCAGATCAGGAACCTCAACATTTACCAGCGTTGGGCTATGGATTCATTTTTTGTCCATATGTTGGGGGTTTGGTGTTTTACATGCATTAAACCACACACACACACACACACACAACTACTTCCATGGTTATTCTTTACTCATGGCAAAGTAGGTCATATGCAAGACCACTTTAATACTTTGGTGAAAAACAGTGCTTATCGTGATGAATGGGACAGCTCCCACCGTCTACTAACCATCAGTATCAAGTCATTACTATAATAAAACCCATTAAGGCCTGAACCTTAGAGCATCAAGGCTGCGTCTGAAATTGTGTATTGTGACAGCATCTACTGATCAACCATTGATGCACTAAGTACTGATCAATGTGTGTGCAGTATGAACACAATTCAGATGTACTACATCTGCCATGTTGGCTTCATCATCTGACCCATGACTTAAAATGAGCAAACACACTGTTTTCTGCCATTTTTGATTAGGACACCTCTTCCAAGCCAGTCGCATTGCCTTATGGGATAGCGCAGTGCACATACTGCAGAATCTTGGCAGAAGCGGTAGGAAATCCGGGCATTTCTCCCCTACTGTCTTATGAATACTGGACATACTACTCCTTTGGCATACTGCTTTTCACTTACTGTATAGACTGGGTAGTGTGGATATTTGGATGCAGCCTAGGCCTCATTGCACACGCATGGATATAAAACTATCATGCATACACACAGGAACAGACACCCTCACTGAAAAACAAACTGGCAGCACTTTGATTGGACAAGTTCAGTTTATTTATTTCACGATCCTATTCCAAAGGAAAAGCAAGCCGCCATGTTAATGTTTGTAACACCCATGCCTTCGTTGCTTAAGACGTTGTTGTCATGCAGGTGTCTGTGATGTAGGGCTTAAATAAATTAGTCCCAAAGGACACTAAATGTAGCAGTGGAATTTCACTTGCCATTGTTGTCACAACAATCTGTCAAATGAACTGTGTGCATCTGGGCTAGACAGAAACCGTTCTTATAATTCTTTTGGTTTTATCAAAGTAAAACAAAAACACCTAAATAAAGAAAACAATGAACCCATTTTATTTATTGAATGCCAGGGGACGGCTGTGGCTCAGTCGGTAGAGCGGGTTGTCCACTAATCGTAGGGTTGGCGGTTCGAATCCCGGCCCGGGTGATCCCATGCCGAAGTGTCCTTGGGCAAGACACTGAACCCTAAGTTGCCCCCAATGGCAAGCTAGCACCTTGCATGGCAGCTCTGCTACCATTGGTGTGTGAGTGTGCTCTCATTAGTAAGTCGCTTGTAAATGTAAAAACAAGATATTTCTGTAAAGCTGCTTTGAGACAATGAACCATTGTAAAAAGCGCTATACAAATTGATATTTGTTGCTCAGATCCTCTAATATATTTATACAAGCTGGCCACCATGATGGATTTTCGAGTACATAAGACCTGATAATTCCGACCAGTGCTATTAACGTTACCAGACTAGTGTGGCTCCCAGACTACCAGACTAGTGTGGCTCCCAGACTACCAGACTAGTGTGGCTCCCAGACTACCAGACTAGTGTGGCTCCCAGACTACCGTGGCTCCCAGACTACCAGACTAGTGTGGCTCCCAGACTACCAGACTAGTGTGGCTCCCACCCAAAGCATGCCATCTACTCTGAACAGTAGTGCTAGCGGCTCGCGACCGGTACGTGACCACGTGATAATCACACGGAAGTTTAACATCGATTAGAACGTAAATATCGCGAGATTACACGTAATACAGCGCAGAGGCAGGACGAACTCTGCGTGAGACCACATGTTGCTTTGATAGAAATATATTTCATATATATTTAAATAAATAAATAAATAAATAAAGACACATGTATACTCAAAAACACACAAAGCTACAGTTAAGTGGGGGTGTTAAATATTTCTATGAAATAATTTTTAGCTTCCCATTATCCAGTCCAAATGCGAAGTGCGAGCTGGAAAAAGGAAGACGCCATTTTGAATCGACTCGTTTGAGGGTAGAGAGAGAGAGAGAGAGAGAGAGAGAGAGAGAGAGAAGCCGCCGCGAGACGGGAACAAGAACACACTGCAAAAGCCAAATAAACAACAAAATCAAGCAGTAAACCAGTGAAGAAACCGTGTATACCTTTCCCATCCGCAGCTCCTGACGTCCGAATAGTCTGCGTTTTCGTAAAGCAAAGACATAAACACACCGCTGGTCTGCCTGAGATGAGTGAAGTGTTTGGATGAGCAGTAGTACTGTATGCAGCACCGCGTTACATGAAACAGCGATGAGGAACCTGGAGCAATCCTGGAGCAATGCAGAGTGATGAGGCCCGAAAAGAAACCCTGAGACGCCCTGAAAACCGGCGATCTGAAATAAACACGTTTAAATGGTTTACTTCTTTTTCACGTGACAATCTCATATGAACGCTAGCGCTAACAGACAGGCTAGTCCAAGCTAACATATGGCAGGATGGCTTAGCTTACTACTGCTTTCTCCAGCAAGCTATATGTTTACATATATATTATATATTAATTCAGTTCGAAGCTATTTTTTTTTTCTCCTCTGCTCTACCTTGTTTAGACACAAATCGAAATCATTGCACGTACCTCTCTACAACGCGTCTCCCAAATCCGTTTCTATAGCAGCGTGCTTCCGAATGTTAAGTTGGTTATTTTAGCCCCGCCCCCATCAAGCCCGTCTACACACCATTGCTCCGTTCTCCTGTCAGTCATTTTATGGCCTTTACCAGTGACGTCTTTTTAACTAGGACGTCATTGACAACAATTGTAAACCTAGCAAACAATTATGCGTTTGTTTTATCATTGTATTTATTCAAGATTGTTTTAGAAGGATTTTAAAAAGGTATATTAATAGAATCGTGTGTAGTTTATGTGCATATTTATTTTCAAAATGCCATTTTGGAATGTAAACAATACATTGGGCAGTTATTTATTTTTATTAGGTAAATACCACACACAACAACAACAACAACCGCCATTCGCCACTAAGTGGCGGTGACGTCACCACGATGCTTGTGCCAGGCTATG
>JAFFST010050415.1:11826-19326 GCA_022414735.1 Noturus placidus | reverse complement strand
AGAGCTAATTCACACACTGAGTTACTGTAGGCTTGTGTGATCTAAAGTTAGGCTAATTTCTTACCAGTAGTACAGAGAAGAGACGTGCAGTCGAGCATTGCTACCATTTCTGGTTCCATTTTTCTCCACCACATGTGACTGTTTATTTTAAACACAACGAAGGCTTCAAGTGGTTTCCGTAAATTCAACTGAAAATGCCACTTGTGATCATTTGTCCGGTCTCAAAATTGTTCACCCTCTTCATGGTGATAATCTTTCGTACTTAATAGAGCTCCTCTTACTGTTAGGACCTGTGTTGTATATAAAACATACATAAAATAAACACGAGGGTGAGTAATAGTATGATAATACTATTATAATAGTATTAACCTAATATGTAATAGTAATAAGCTAGTATGAGTAATATGTAATCTTATTAATATTTACTCATAATGTAGAGATGTTTGAAAGTGTCCTTTCTCGACGAAAATCCAGTCAGGAAGCTATACAGGCGAGGACAAGTTCCGCGATAAGTGTCGCTCAACAGTGCCAATTGATGTACGTAGTGGTGTTCCAGGACAGCTAAGTCTAAACATATTGGTGTCTGGGTCATCCTGACCCTAAGAAAACCGTATAAATAGAAGAGCTTCCGCTCTGGTTTTGGAGATCACTCTTGAGACTCTCAATGGTGTGGATCTCGTGTGGTGGAACGGAACGAATAAACCTGGACCCTTTCTTTTCCTCACTCATGCGTCATGTGACTTCATCTCAACGCTCATTCAGCCAAAGCCCTCTTTCATTCACATGCGTTGAACATTGCGATTTCACCAGTTCGAGTATCAAGGGTTTTTCAGTCGCAACAATCAATTTTTCAAAAGGTTTTTCAGGCGCAAAGTCTTTAATCTTCCACATGTTTTATCTCATGACAAATTTATTTTCACATTTCTGGTTTAAGGAGAGTTGGAAAGGGAGTATTAATATGTGTGTGGTCAGGAACTCTAGCAACCGCGGAAACTTTTATGTTGTTCTACAGTAGATCAGTTTTCGCTGTTCTCCTCTTCAAGTGTCTGAGCACAACTGTGAAGTGATCCCACACTGTGTTCTAGAGTTTCTTAATATTTCAGCTCAAAATCTGCATCCTTTTTTCCCCATTGGTGAGCATTTTTGGCAAGAGCCTCCCGAATTAACATGATTAGCTTATGTTAGCAGGCGTGGTGGTAGCTAAGTCGAACAGTGGGGTCTTGAGCAGGGTGTTAGCAATTAGCGATTCGTCTCCCATGGCATGTAGGACTGTGGAGATATATGCACGTCCTCACAGATAAAATGTTAGAGCGGAGGTCTTCAGCAGGAGGTCCGCGACCCCTAGGGGGTCCACGGAGGTACTGCATGGGGGGTCACGAAAGTTTTGGTACCAGTTTGATATAACACAATTTCATACAATATATATAATTATGGGGTCCCCGCACCATCTCGCCATCAGTTTGGGGATCCTTGTCCTGGAAAACGTTGAAGACCCCTGTGTTAGAGTATATAGTATACATACAGCCTGTCCAGGTGTTCACTTATGTACAGAACTAAAGCTAAAGAAATAATTGAAATGATTGACACTTCCTAAGTGGTACTGCTTTAAACGAGCACATCATGACACATTGAAGGAAATCTCCAGAACTGCAAGCTACAGCGTTTAAAGGAGCCTTAAAGCCATAAAGAACGTTTATGTCATTGACCTGCACTTTTTCCATTATACCGACTGGTCCGTGTCTGGCTGGAGGATAAGACAATCCATCAAGACTACCCGCACATTGTCAGCAAGAACACTGAGAGCCGGTGCTTATGGTTCAGTGTGCTTTTAATTCGAGCTTATAATCATAAATCATTGTAGTTTATAATATGATAATTGAGTAATAATTCTTTGTAAGGCTTTCGATTAACATTAATAATGCACAATAAAGAGCCAGTAGTGTTTTGTAATACCCTCCTTGGTGTATGAACAGGTTGGAACTGTCACCAAGTTCTCCTGGTCATTTCCTGTTTGTTTTCTTTTTTTTTTTACTTCCTGTTTTCGCCTCACTATCGTTTCATTTCGGGTAATTAGTTATTGTAGCGTTAGGTTGTAAAGATATCGTGTACATTTGCATACATATTGTATAACGTTTGCATGTTATATAATAACAGCTTTTGACCTTCACAGACCACAGTTAATCATCTCAAAAAGGTTCATCCTGTTCAACATCAAGAGAATCCGACCCGACCTCACCGAACAGGCCACACAGATACTAGTCCAGGCTCTTGTTATCTCAAAACTGGACCACTGCAACTCTCTACTTCCGGGCCTCCCAGCCAGCTCCATCAGACCCCTGCAGATGATACAGAAGGCTGCAGCATGCCTCATCTTCAACCAGCCCAAGAGAACCCATGTCACACCCCTCTTCATCTCCCTCCACTGGCTTCCTGTGACCGCTCAGATCAAATTCAAAGCCTTGATGCTCACCTACAAGACCCTGTCTGGAACAGCGTCCCCTGCCTCAACTCTCTCCTGATGGCTGACGTTCCATCACCCAAACCGCGATCGATTAGCGACCGACGTTTAGTAGTTCCTACTCAGCGTGGCACAAGGTCCCTTTCAAGAACCTTCACACTAACTGTTCCTCAGTAAGGGAATGAACTTCAACAATCTTAATCCAGACCGCAGAATCTGTGACTATCTTCAAAAACAGCTAAAAACCCACCTTTTCTTTGAGCACGTAACTAACCCCTAAGAAAGGGGTCTTCAACGTTTTCCAGGCCAAGGACCCCCAAACTGATGGCGAGATGGAGCGGGGACCCCCTAATTATATATATTGTATGCAATTGTGTTATATCAAACTGGTACCAAAACTGTCGCGAACCCCATGCAGTACCTCCGCGGACCCCCTAGGGTATCACTACTTGTAGTGTTCTCTGCTTGATATATCGCTTTGCTTGTATTTCCTCATTTGCAAGTCACGTTGGATAAAAGCCCCTGCTAAATGAATACATCTTCTTTTATTTTCCACTATACACTTCTTGTGCTTTCCGAGTCTCCACGTTTCTTGTTTCCTGCCTTGGTTCACAGTTCCTGGCTACTGGATCTCCTGCTTTCCCAGTTTCCACTGTCTTGCTGGTTTCCAGTTTGCAGTCTCCTGGTGCTCCTGATCGCTCTGCATGCTCTTCCGTTAAGCAGTTTATTTTTAAACCTCGGTGTGGTTCTCCTGTTTTTCTTGTTCTTCTAACGTGTCCTCGTGTGTGTGTGTGTGTGTGTCTTTGTAATCAAGTGGACGAGGAAATAAGATATTAGAGATGACGGGAATAAAGTGTCATTCTTTTTCGACACGTCTATAGTATACTGTTAATCTCTGCTGAACATTGGATGCTCGTTAGGACGTTGAACCAAACGCATGTTAAAGGAAATGCATTTGTTGCCCCACAATAATTCCAGTCAATGTAAATAAAATAATAACAAGCGCATTGTTTTTAGCCAAAGGAGGTATTCGAGGTATCATGTTTAATGGTGCGCGTTCGTCACACCTGTCAGATTTTATTTATGGAATCTGTCTGAAAATCGCCGGTGATTAAAATATGCAGTCGGTGCTCGCGGCCGTTCCGTCAGACTTCGTATAAATCACACGTGCTTACTCACATCTAAAAGCACCTCCAAGTTGATCAATCAACCAGGACAAGAAAAAGTGCAGTTATGTTAGGACATTTTAGCATGGTTCCTGATAACGCCTTGTTTTGGACGTTCTATATATCATTACCTTAAAATCCTAGAGGAACATTTTTTCCCTCCATGGCAGATTTAAAGAAGACCGTCCATGTGTTACATTTACATTTATTAATTTAGCAGACTCTTTTATCCAAAGCGACTTACAAGTGCACACTCACACACCAATGGTAGCAGAGCTTCCATTCAAGGTGCTAGCTTGCCATTGGGGGCAACTTAGGGATCAGTGTCTTGCCCAAGGACACTTCGGCATGGGATCACCCGGGCCGGGATTCGAACCGCCAACCCCACGATTCGTGGATTAGTGGACAACCCGCTCTACCCACTGAGCCACAGCCGCCCCTTACGTGTTCCTTACGAGCTCCTTACGAGCTTGCTAACATAGCAAACTTGGATACGCAGTTCAATACCACAGTTGAAGTCTGGATTCGTATTCGTCCGTGGGTGTTAATTACTTCTCTACGGTGGCGCTTGAAGATTTGTGAACCCTTTAGAAATTTCTGCATAAATATGCCCTCAAAGTAGACAACGAGAACTGAATTAAGCAAATGAGGCAGAAATATTATACTTGGTGATTTATTTATTATCTCCATCTCTGCTCTCCGTCACTCACTGCGCTCTCCTGGGATCCTCGGGTTCGATGTGAAGTCAGTGTGACATTCAGAGTGACGGCGAGTGCTCTTGTCCTCTTTGAGGCAGAAGACGTCAGTGTCTGAAATCAGACGCACCTTGATGGTCCTTTTTTGTCTTCCTGTTTTATTCTTCAAGGTTCAAACCCTTTTCGTTTTTGGGTTCAGTCTCCAACGTTATGAAGCATTTAGAACATGAACAAGCTTACTTCACTTAATCATTTACAACTGCGAATATTCGACTATTCAGTATCCTATGGAATGCATTGGTATAATTCAGAATTCATTGTTCCATCGGTGATGGCGAGTCGTCCAGGTCCAGATGCAGAAAAACAGGCCCAAACCACGATACTACCACCACCATGCTTCACAGATGGAATAAGGTTCTTATGCCGGAATGCAGTGTTTTCCTTTCTCCAAACATAACACTTCTCATTTAAACCAAAAAAGTTCTATTTTGGTCTCATCCATCCACAGAACACTTTTTCCAACAACCTTCTGGTTCGTCCACGTGATCTTTAGCAAACCGCAGATGGACAGCAAAGTTCTTTTTGGAGAGCGGTGGCTTTCTCCTTGCAGCCCTGTCAGGCACACCATTATTGTTCAGTGTTCTCCTGATGGTGGACTCATGAACATTATCATTAGCCAATGTGAGAGTTAGAAGTTACCCTGGGTTCCTCTGTGACCTCATGGACTATTACACGTCTTGCTCTTGGAGTAATCTTTGTAGGTCTCCACTCCTGCGGAGGGGAACTCTAGTCTTAAATTTCCTCCATTTGTACACAATCTGTCTGACTGTAGATCAGTGGAGTCCAAACTCTTTAGAGATGTTCTGTGACCTTTTCCAGCCTGATGAGCATCAACAACTCTTTTTCTGAGGTCCGCGGAAATCACCTTTGTTCGTGACATGATACACTTCCACAAACACGTGGTGTGAAGATCAGACTCTTATAGATCCCTGTTCTTTAAAAAAAAAACAGGACGCTCACTCACTAACACCTGATCTTCAGATTAACTGCTAATCCTAGAGGTGCACATACTTCCTCTGTGATGTCGGTAAAATCCAATGTCCTAAATTTATACCTCATTCCCAATGACTTCCTGTTCACCGCACGTGCTCAATACTGGGGACGTAATGTCATGGAGATGTCAACCGAAAACGAGCCACAGAAAATACATGAATTTGTGGTATGTTTAGTTTGTCTTTATTCTATTTACTGTGATTAAAGTATTGGCACCCTCGACTTCCGGAAAGCGGTACAGGACCCCGAGCATGGTATGGATTCGGGTTCTAGATTACTTATTGATGGCGGCGTTCTGGTGGAAAAAGTGCTAAATATGTTCCAGTGAACTATGAACCCTGTTTTTTTGGAGCAAATTTGCTGCTCTAGGAAACTAATCAACACCTCCTGACCAATCCGCAATCCAGAAGTCAGCAGCCCCTTGCTGAACCCACGCAATAATTGCTTGGTAATAGGATGAGGTGCATGCTAAATTGTGTTCTCGTCTCACCTGTTTAATCCCTCCGTCCTTCCGTTTCGCTCCATTTTCCTCTTAATTTGCTCTGTGCATCTGAGAAATGAGCCATCGGATTAAGTTAGCATCATTAGCACACAGGCGCTCATCGCACAATACTCCAAATTAGCTCTAATACTTATATAATGATTCTCTCTCTCTCTGATGGGATTAGCTTAACGAGTGCAATGTTGTGATGCTCAGGCTACTTCGCTAATTACGCCTGTAGAGTACCCTCCCCACTACAAACCCCTCAACCCATGAAGAAACTATGAAGGTTGTCCCTCTCTGAGTGACTGCTTTATACTGGCTAATTAGCCATGTAGTACCTCGCTAAACAATTAGACATACACTAGCACAAGTTGCGCTAACGCCTCAGGTGTAATGTCTGGTGTTTAACACACAAGGCTGCATGAATATATGCACTAAACAATTAACATCCTGTAAGTACATGTCAATTTAGCACATAGTGTTAACTTCAGCAAGGTGTTAACTTTTTTCATGTTAGCCTTAAATGGTGTTCGGATTTAGCTTTCACGTTGAGCATTATGTTCCACTTTGATCTGAATGTCAAATCATGTTGAAAATGCTACGCTACCTAGCATAAGCTAGCACTCTGAGCGTTAGCATTGAATATCAAAAGCGATCGATCTATGTTAGCATTACATGTCATTTTGACGTGATACGTTCACGATCATGTTTTTTAGCATTGACACTTAGGGTGAACTTTAACCAGTAGAGAATCACACAGCTAGCAAGAAAAATAAATGGAAAAACAGACAGCGAGAAAGAGAAAGAAAAAGATACAGAGAGAGAGAGAGAGAGAGAGAGAGAGAGAGAGAGAGTGCGAGAGAGAGAGAGAGCAAGAGAGAGAGAGAGAGTGAGAGCGTGAGAGTGCGAGAGAGAGAGAGAGAGAGAGTGTGAGACAGAGAGAGAGAGAGGCAGAGATAGAGAGTGAGAGAGAGAGAGAGAGCAAGAGAGAGAGAGAGTGTGAGGCAGAGATAGAGAGAGAGAGAGAGAGAGAGAGAGAGAGAGAGAGAGAGAGAGAGAGAGAGAGCCTTGTGGCTTTCTCTGGAACGAGGCCAGTTTTAATAAAAGTTTAATAAAGTCCCAGCAGTGCTTTGATGGAGGAACAGTGAGATGGACTTTATAAACCCTTTGCCCTTTTCCTCTCAGTGAAGGATGACACACACTTCAGTCTCAGTGCAGAAACATTAGGTTTACTCTTGTGCTCGGAGGGAGGGTGTGTGTGTGTGAGACGAGAGAGAGAGAGAGAGAGAGAGAGACACTCGGGTTCCTGCTCCCGTGACCAGCAGGGTGTGAGATCAAATCTCACAACTCCGAGTTATTATAGTTCTTAATTTATTTATTTTTTATCCACCCCCCCCTCTCTCTCTCTCTCTCTCTATCTCTGCCTCTCTCCGTCTCTCTCTCTCTCTCTCCGTCTCTCTCTCTCTCTGTCTCTGTCTCTCTCTCTCTCTCTCTCTCTCTCTCTGAAAGTCTCTCTCTCTCTCTCTCTCTCATTCACTCTGAAAGTCTCTCTCTCTCTCTCTCTCTCATTCACTCTGAAAGTCTCTCTCTCTCTCTCTCTCTCTCTCTCTCTTTCTCTCTGTATGTCTCTCTCTCTCTCAGTCT
>JAFFST010050414.1:29756-47651 GCA_022414735.1 Noturus placidus | reverse complement strand
TTGTGTTTACTTGTGTTGTCCTTGACTATTGTTTAAATTGGTTTGATGTTCCGAAACACTTAAGTGTGACAAACATGCAAAGGAACAGGAAATGAGGAAGGGGCAAACACTTTTTCACACGACTGTATGTCCAATGTCATCTTAGGTTTTAGGATTAAAGGTTCACAATGGATGCTGGGTCTTATTCTGCTGTACCGATGTAGCGTTGTCATGGAAATTCTTATTTTTAGTTTTTGTCTCAATATGTTGAGTTAAAGGAACAGATTAGGTTCGGTTCTAAAATACTGCATGATTTTCTGTGGCTGTTAAAAGAAATATTAAAGGCATATTTTTGCTCAGAATTACTAATTTAGCTACAGTGGTTGCAACATAATGTTAAGAACGGCATACATACAGCTTTAAGACATAGCAGATAAAGTAATAATAGGTCTGGTGATTTGGGGTAAAATATTCCTTCTCTATTTTAATAGTAAATTGTAATGCTAAATTACTTGCTTGTGTAAATTGAAAGGTCTATTTTTATTTTTTTTTTCCCCAAGTGACACTGAGAAATGGATTGTTCAAGGTTTACACCCATCAGCAATAATATTAAAACCACTGACAGGTGAAGAGAATAACACGGACTATCTTGTTACTGTACCGTGGCACCGGTCAAGGGGTGGGATATATTTATTAGGCAGTAAGTGAACAGTCAGTTCTCGGAGTTGATGTGTTCGAAGCAGGAAAAATTGGAAAGCAAAAGGATCTGACCGACTTTGACGGCGACAAATCATGACGGTTGGATGACCGGGTCAGAGCGCCTCCAAAATTGGCAGATCTTGTGGGGTATTCCTGGTATAAAGTGGTCCAATGTAGGACAAGGGTCATGGGCGCCCAAGGTTTATTGACGTATATGAGGAGCGAAGGCTAAACAGCCAGGTCTGATCCCACAGAAGAGCTACTGTATCTGTATCACAGGATGCACTATGGGAAAAAGGCAAGCTGGCAGAGGCAGTGTGATGCTCTGGGCACGGTCCTGATTGGAGACCTTGGGTCCTGGCATGTTGATGTTAGTTTGACTTTGATGTACCATCTACCGAAGCATCGTTACAGACCAAGTACACCTCTTCATGGCAACAGTATTCCTTAACACCAGTGGTCTCTTTAAGCAGGATAATGCGCCATGCCATACTGCAAAAAAAAATTGTTTACGAACGGTTTGAGGAACATGATAAAGAGTTCAAGGTGTTAACTCGACCTTCAAATTCCCCAGATCTCAGTCTGATCGAGCATCTGTTGGATGTTCTGGACAAACATGTCCGATCCATGGATGCTGCACCTTGCACCTTACAGGACGTAGAGGATCTGCTGCTAACGTCTTGGTGCCAGATACCACAGCACACCTTCAGAGGGCTCGTGGGAGTCCATCATGTGCCTCGACGGGTCACAGCCATTTTGTTGGCACAAGGGAGACGTACACAATATTAGGCAGGTGGTTTTAATGTTATGGCTGATCGGTGTATATAAAATGTTTATAAAGCAGGCTTACAAATTCAACTAAAAGCCAGTGAATGTGAAGCTGTAATGATTGGGGTGAAAACATGGGCTGAGAAACGTGCGTCTGGGGTAGGAGCTGAAGCTCCATGTGGTCATTCTCCCAAACATCAGTTATTTCATTACATCATTCTTCTAAAATGATGCTCAAGTGTTTTGGACAGTGTGTGTAGGTTTGATGGTGCAATTGATCATTCGAACCACTTATTATACATAGCTTTAAAAAAAAACAAAAAACATCAGACTGCCTACACGATTAACTTCTTGCATGCGGTTTGTGTGCCAAAAAACACTTTTTGTATTGTATTTAGTTTAATAGAGCTTGCCTTTGACGAGATTCAAGTGCAGATTCATGATCATGGTGTACCAAATTTCTGAATAAATTTGGTACACATGAGAAGGAATTTTTTTTTAATACACATGGTACTTAGAGGTGTTTTTAATGTGGTGTGTCTACATGAGGTCACATTATAATTCTAGAAAAAAACAGTCATTGAGAAATTTTAATCGCATGTTGTTTACTTCATAACTTGATGCTGTTTAAGTGTATTTCGTAATTAGCTAATAGCCTGCTAGTTAATTGCTAGCACAAGCTAAAGCCTGTCTGAGGGCACAGGGAAGGTAGACAAGTGTAACTACTACCTACAGGTTACACATTACATAGCGAACCGACAATTTATTACATTACACAATTACTTGAAAGTCAAATTAATCAAAGGGCATCACCGATGACAGTAGATTCTAAAATGTTACGCAGTGCTCACAGTGCATTATGGGTAACGCTCACATTCCATTAGGCTCTGAGAACTACATACAGCATACAAATGGAGATGAAAAGTCTTGTTAAAATAGATTCTATGCATTATTTGTGTTTGGGACATTTCCACAAGTGGCTGTGCTCTAGTAAGGACACGTCACTCGTCCATTTCTCCTGAACCAATACAATGAGCCAAATGGAGTATTTTCAAAAGAGAGACATTTTTGAAACTCAATAAGACAGACGTGATCGCTGTAATGAAAAGTCGAGTACTACATTTTTGAACGGCTAGAACTTGTTAACTGGGATAACGGGTTACAACTAGAATTGGTGCAAAACACATAGAAGGAAAAAAACTGCTTTATATGTAGAATATCTCAGTAGAAATCTTAGTAAATGTTCTCATTCTAGTCTACAATGTGTAGCATTTATGAGTAGGATTTTTATTTTACCGTTTGGAGTTTATTTTTCATCTTTAATTATTGGTCTAACACATGATTCCACATCCCCCCCAAATAAATAAATTAATCACTTACAAACTTACGAATTCAACAAAACTAGAAAAATTTTGTACTCACTCATTCACAAAATCTTAAAGTGTGATTTTTCTAAAAACATACAAGCAACACATTCACATCAGCACTCCTTTAAATATGTATATGATTTTAAAAAGGTACATAATGTTTTTACCTCGATCGGTGCCAAATCACACACTTATTAGTCTCGTTTTTACTTCGTTTCCAATTCCTTGGCTCTCTTTATGGCAAGTGTATGTAAAATGTTTCATTTTCCCTACCAATTTATGAAAACATGAAAGCTTTGCCATCCAGTGCCAATTTTCGGAGCAAAAAGATCCTCTTGGAACGAGAGAAGCACATGAGCTAAATGATCATTTCCCGTAATCTTGTCTGTCTCTGACCAGTACACGATTACAAACATCTACCTAATACTAAATTTTAGAAAATCTCGAAAGTGTACATACATTTTCTCTCATTGTGCCTGTTCTAGCTCTAGTGACCAATGACGTGCTGTGCAAAACCTGCAGACCTTTATTACAGTATGTACACAGCTCTTATATAAATGAATGCATATAAAGTAGGTGTGGAGTGTAAAAGGAAACCAGGTCTGTTTACTGGGAGAACATTAAATAATGAGTGTTCTGTATGTTCCTTATGAATAAAGAAAAATGCCTACACCTCCAAGTGTGTGTGTGTGACACATCAGTTAATATCCATCAAACCGAATGTGCCTGATGACTGAAAGTAGTAGGAACAAGTACACATGATGAATAAATTAAAATGAGTCAATGTTTAGCACAATGTGGGAAAACGATCGGTGTAGGAACAAGATATACACTTAACCCTTCGTATGAGGATTTTAGTTTTGAAACATGTATCCTTGTAATAATAAGAATCTCTTACAGCTGTGTAATAGTTCAATGTTTTTGGAAGCATCACGGTATTATTTGAATATATTTTTGAAATTTCCTCGCCTCCAAGGACAGGGGTTCCCAAACTTTTCCAGGGTAAGGCCCCCCAAATGGCATTAACATTTGATCGAGGCCCCCCTTTTGCAAGATGTCTTTAAAACACATTAAAAATACAAACTTATTAATAAAAAGGGATATATTCAGAATTACATCTTACATATTTACATTACATTATATTAGGAATTGTGTGTGTGTGGTTGTCAGAGTGAGAATTTATTTTTCACACCAACTTGTTGAGGCTCCCCTGGTGGCCCCCACTTTGAAAACCACTGTCCTAGGAGACATGAATTCAGTACATGTGATAAAAGGGCAGTTTGCTTCGTTGAGAATTCCTTTATGCATCCGTAATTAGAAAATGAAAAGACACGACCTTTGTGTAAATCCATACATTTATATTAATGCACAAGGAACAAGACCATTTCCATGCATATTAGCATATTTTAAAAGGCACAGTTTAGAGACAATTCTCACAAGAGTGAATGACAGCCTTTTTCCAGTTGGTTATGAGGATTACTGTATGCTTTATGATCAGTAGGAGCACATTTTGGCCAAACTAAACCCGCACCAGTCCAACACTAAGTCACATACACCAAGCTCAGACCAACACGAAATCCATGCTGGTCTTAGCGGTTTGTCAGCACGATAGTAAGATCTTATTTGAATAATTAGCACGAATGAACACACATTTACAACAATGCTTTAGGAAAGACTATTCCATGCATATTTGAGCATACGAGCTCGTTTTAAATAAAGGTTTTAGATGAAACTGAATTGAAGCATTTAAATAACATTTCATTCCAATTCATGAGTCATTATTTGTAATGTTAGCATTTTTGTTGAAAGTAATCCAAGTAGCACTCAGAAATGCTAATGCTGATTATTAAATAAAACTATTATTAGGGACAAACCTTCGAAAACGTTCCTCAAATTTAATTTATAAAACGTTTTAAATGAACTGCTCTTTTTTTTCATGAACATCCTAGTCTTGCACAATGAATTCTAAAATTTTAAATGTATTAGTTAATGTTTGCAAAAGTATTTACATTATTCTTATAGCATGTACACCTTTAGGACAGAAAACAGAAAGAAAAGTTCAATTAAATAGTAAGACTTTCCTCTATACAGTTAAAAAATAAACAGTGAATGGCGTGCACATTTCTCTATGAAGGCCACTTTGTGGGAGATGTTTGGCAGCGAGAACATACTGTCTTCACCTCTAAACCCCTGCGAAACATTTAGCAGACAGAGTTAAGCTTATGGTCTGGACTTAAAACACTCTCCATATAAAAGTCAATTATAAAAATAACCCACCAACAAACAGAGCTTTCCTTTCTCAGGTGGAAAGATTGATTCGATCCCAGCTATTAAACTTACTGACACAAATATTTTAAAAAAGTGCCTCTTTTTTTTCAAAGAAATTGAACATTTGTTTTGTTGGAGTTTCGTATTGCTGTTCATGTTTTTACAACTTGTCTTCGTTGTACATTTCACCATCTCTATACATTCACCAGTTTGTTTTCTCTCGCTCATTTCTGGGCTGAAACAGGCTCTTCGGGCTTCTTTCCTTCTTCCGCATCATCATCATCATCAGACAAGTTCAGCTTTAAGGTATAGTTATCCAGAGTTTGTCTCATCATTACGGTCTCCTTTCTCCTACAGAAAGAAAAAGAAAAACAAAAAGAAACACATACACGATCAGTCAAAAGTTTTTGGACACTCGACTGAAATGTTTATGATCTTATAAACCTTTTGATCTGAAGGGGTGTGATTAAACCTTTTGAAAATACGGTGTTGTAGACATTCCTTTCATTAGAAAACTCACATTTTATTTACAAAAATGCTTTATTTTTTATGTATTTTTTTTTTTATAAACATATGACTTGGAGCAAAATATTCCGAAAAGCAGCCGAAGTGTTTAAAAAGCATCTCAGGGTAAACACCAATAATACATTTCTGGAAATTCTAAGCAAAAAGGGCATCAACTTTGAATATGCTAAAATATTAAATTATTTTGATATATTTTGGATTTTTTATCACAACATAATTCCCATAGTTACATCTGTTATCAGAGTTTTGATGACTTTATTATTATTCTAAAATGTGGAAAAATAAAAATAAATGAACGAGTGTGTCATGTTTTGACTGGTAGTGTAGCTGTGATTAGGAGGTTGGGGGGGCGCATATTTTTATATCTTGGTGGGAACCAAATGTCCCCACAAGGTTAGGAATATTTAACAGTTTTGACCTTGCTGGGTCATTTGGCTGGACCTGAGGTTTAGGAGTACGCATAGCATTAATTATCCGCATCAATAATTATGTCAAAGCAAAATTCTTGTGTGTGTGTGTGTGTGTGTGTGGGTGGGTGGGGGGTCTATTTGGAGAAAACACTCATTTAAAATGTGTACATTTACAGACACACTTGATGCTGCTCTAACTGGAACAGTAATACACAGTAACTGTAAAGTATTTACAAATGTGTGTACACAATAGACAGTTAATAAAAATAGTTGTAAAAGTGTATACACATCATACAGAAAGACGTGTGTGAATAGAATAACTCACTTCATCTGTAGCTGGAGGTCGAGGAGCTGTTTCTGTAACCGAGCGTTGGACTCTCTCTCCTCTGCTAACTCTCGCTGTGTGTATCTGAACTGAGCCTCGCGGCGACTCGTCTCTTCTTCTGCTTCGTTCAGCTGCCTCTTCATAGATCTCATTCTCTGGGTCATCTACACACATGCACCATAAACAAAACATCAGCGAATACAAAAATACATCAACGCACAAAGAAAAAAAAAAAACCTCAGAACTAAAATCGGAAAGTAACATGTTACTTGTGTTGAAAATAATTGGAACACGAGCTACTTTTATGGCTGTCAAATTGTATTTATTTAGTTAAAATTTTAGTCGCTGGACAGTCAGTCATCGACAGTAAGTCAGTATTACTTCATATTACTATTCGTTTCATAAACTCCACATGCACCATCTAGTGGTGAGAATTGATCCATGCAGTTAAAGTGTAAATAAAAGTGTACCAGGTCTTTCTGCTCGTTGCTGATCTTGTGCTCCTCCTCCAACTGATCACTCAGTTCATTAATTTTCCTCTCCAGCTTACTGATGGTGTTGTTCAACACCACTTTACCTCTGCAGAGAAACATGGATGTGTGCAAGAGAGTTTAGATGTGCATGTGCAGCTAATGTAGAAGAATGAAAGAATGTGTGTGTGTGTGTGTTCTGCAGGCAGCTAATTACCCTCCAGCTGTGTGTACATGCTCACAAAACACATTATACTGACTGAAGATACTACAGCCTGTGTATTTTATGTGTGTGTGTGTGTGTGTGTACCTCTCTTCCATTCTCAGCATGTTCTCAAGTTCTTTAGCTCTGGCCTCTGCTTTAGTGATCACATGCTCCTGAACTCTGTTATTCTGCAGCTCCTCAATTTCACCCCGTAGCTCTCGAACCTGAGAATGAAGTGATTATTACATCACAAGTAATCACCACAATATCGCAAAAACAATATTTTCAGATACCGAACAAAAGTAAGTTATACGCTTGATGCATCACAAGCTAATAGATTAGACATCTGATAACCGTGCCATTCAATATCGGTAATAAAGTGACTCGGCGGTTTAATCAATACACTCAATTCAACACGTGTCCTTTAAACTGAAAAGGTGTACTGTATATATTTCTATACCTGTCTCTCCAAGATGACTTTCTCACACTCCAGTTTATCATTAAGGTCCTTCTCCTGGATCAGTTTCACCTGCATCTGATCAAACTGCAAGACACAAACAAAGTCTCGTTTATTTTACCTGCTAGTCCATAAAAAAAGGGCACAATTTCTCCACTTGTGTCTAACATTTTCTTCTTTAGTCTTGCGATGGAGCTAATAATTAAAGGTCTCACCCAATTAAAGTCTGCACCACCTGCTGCAGAACAGGAAGTCCATGGGGTGCAGTCATGCCGGATCCAGCTCCTCATTCAGGCTAAGTTTATTTAATGTATTGCATTGTGCTGCACAGTATTATGTGGATTATTGGAGGAGTTGGATCCAATACAGCGCCACCCAGAGGACCAAAATATTTCCATACAGTAACAACGTGCGAAAGCTTCATATACCTCAAACTAATTAAATACAGTCAGTATATACAGAATTGTGTGTGTACTGACCTGATCCACTGTTCTCTTGTGTTTGGTGATCAGCCTTTGCTCATTCTCCTGCATCTCCTCCAGGTCAGTTTCCAGATCAATCACTTTTTCCTGACACACACACACACACACACACACACACTGCATATTAATATCTTTCCCTTATCCAAGTCCTTAACTTTGTCATCAATTAGAAAAATGTCAAGCACTTCAGTAACTTTTTTACAAACCCTGTATATACAAAAAGGACACGAATACTTGTGTGTCTTAAGAATCCAATGTGTGTGTGTGTGTGTGTGTGCGCGCGCATGCTGGGCATGGGTTACCTGTGCCAGTTTGAGCTGTTTGCTCAGATCGTCTCTGGTCTGTGAGAGTGTGTTCAGCTCAATCTGTAAATCCTCCACTGCTCTCTCAGCCTGTTTACACTGAAGCTGAATTTTCTCCCTCAGTTGGATCTCATCTTCGAGAGACTGCTCCTTATCCATCAGCTTATCAGAGACCTACACACACACACACACACACACACACACACACACACACACATGCACACACACACACCTTGTGAGAATTTTGCTGTGGAAAAGTTGGAGCAGATTTATTTATTGTGAATTTACTTGTGTACATGGAAGAAAGCTGTACGGACTTATGTTTATTTAAATCCAGACATTTAATTTCCTTTAATTAAGGAAGAAAGGTGTATTGTTTAGACTCTATTTATCTGAATTAAGGAAGCTGCTGCTATTTTCCCCCGCAGCTGTAATTCATTTTTAAACATGGCTTTACACATTGTCAAGTTGGAACTTCCGTGTAATTGTGTGCGCGAGTCATTTGTTTTAGTTGGAAAATCATCTATACCGCAATTCTGACGTTTTTCAGATCCTCACTGATCAGTGATATTATAATGGGCTTTTTAAATCGCAGTTTTAGAATATTTCAATTTGTCCTACGACACTTTCCCCAGTGGTACTCGCTCCAAAATGTAACCTACAGCCCTGAAAGTGTAAGTGTAGTGTAAATACCTCTCCCTGTAGGCGGCTGACAATCTGCTTCAAGCTCATAATCTCCTGCTCTTTCTCCAACACACACTCCTCCAGCTCCTCCACTCTCAGCTGTGTGTCTACACGGAGTTTCTGCTGTAGACTCAACTCAGAACTCGCTTGAGATGCCTGCTGCAGAGCCTCTGACAGCTAACGCGCGCACACACACACACACACACACACACACACACACACACACACACACACACACACACACACAGTAAAAATGAGCAACTGTGTATAGGTTGAAGATCATTGCATCAGTATCTGTGCATGAAATGTTCCTGAATCTCTCAATCACTCACATCAAATGTACTGGACGATTCATTTGAGTATACAATAGGTGTGTGTGTGTGTGTGTGTTTTGCAGTTATGGGATCACCGTGAGTGCTGCAGCGCTCCCTACTGTCAGCTACTAATTTTAACAAGACTAATTTGTGGTTTCTTAACATAAGTTCTGGTTATTATAAACTATATATATTACAACCATCACTTTCTGTACATGTGTGAGTGTGTGTGCGCGTGCATGTGCACCTCAGTCTCCAGTCGGTCTATGGTGCTGTTGAGTGCTAATGCCTTCTTTCCCTTGGTTTCTTTTTCAATCTCGATCTCTTCCAGATTCCTCTCAGCCAGCCACAGTTTCTCAGACAGCTCCTGTGCATGCTGGGTCTGCTTCTCCAGAGCCTCCTGCGCGCACACACACACACACACACACACATTTAAAACAAATAAACAAAAACACATACAAACCACAATGTAAACAGTGCCACACCTATTACAGAGTCAAGAAATTAAATAAAAAAACCATCTTTATAGAAAACTAATATAAAACCATGCACGTTAAACTGCTTATTCAGAATTATTAACTGCTTACATATTATAGGACACTGCTCTCTTTTTATTTATTTATTTATTTTTTAAAGTGTTTCACAAGTCAGTGGTTCCCAAACTTTTCCAGGGTAAGGCCCCCCAAATGGCATTAACATTTGACCGAGGCCCCCCTTTTGCAATATGTCTTTAAAACACATTAAAAATACAAACTTCTGAATATATCCCCCTTTTTTAATTAATAATTACATCTTTACATTACATTAGAAATTGATTGTGTGTGTGTGCGAGGGGGGGAGGGGGGGTTCTGAGTGAGAATTTTTTTTTCACACAAACATTGTTGAGGCCCCCCTGGCGCCCCCACTGTCATAAGTTATTCAGACCTATTTCCTTGTATTTAATGATATAGGCTCAAATCAATGAACTTCTTTTGCACCTTCAATTATGTAAATATGATATTTATTTCTTTTAAATTTTTTTTAAAAAATTGAACAGTTTTCAAATTGTGAAATGAATTCCCCAATACACAAACCTCTGCATCTTGTATTCTGTTTTTGAGTGACTGTTGCAGGAAGTTAAAGGCGTATTCCTGAGTGTTTGCTTCCACCATAACTTCTCGGGCCTCTTTCAGTTCCTCCTGAAACACACACACACACACACACACGTGACTTGATCAAGTGTGTGTAGCTGGGAACATGAGTGTTGTACAGTTCCCTGAATGCGTACGTGTGTGTTCAGTACAATACCAGCCGGTTTAATTATTTTATGTACTTATGAAAACATAGGGAACAACACCTGTGTGTCAGGTGCATATATTTAAATTTTTTGAATGACATTTCAATAATAATAATAATAATAAAGCAAACAAACACTATCATGCATACGGTGATTAGCGGGAATTGAGAAAAGGTTGCATTTCTTACATCAAACTGCTTGAAACGCTCCACCATCACATTTTTGTCGCTCTCAAGTTCAACGATACTATCCCTCATCCTTTTCAGTTCTGCCTGGAGCTGCGTGTTCATGCGTAGCAGATCCTCATTATTTACCAGCAAATTCCGCATCTCGAATCGAATCTGAGTCCTTTCCTTCTCCAGCTCAATACTCTCTGCCTCCAGAAACTGGTTTCTCTGTAAGGAGAAGAAAAAAAACAAAAAAAAAACCAACCGTTTCAAATAAATCTGCTTCTCCGATCTAAAAGCAAATAATGGTTTTCTTTTATTATTATTATTATTAACAGACATAAGTTATGATGGCCTATGATTGCGGGTGTCAGGTCTATTTTCTGAATAATGCCTGTATAAGTATTTAATAATGCATTTCTTTAAAAAAGTGTGAATCTTGTCCTGTACTTACTCTCTGACATTCCTCCAGCTGTCTGGTCAGCTCTTCAATGTAATCCCGTTTGCTGGGCAGATTGTTCCTCATTAAGAGTTGTGATGGAGGGGCTTGCTGCGGAGAAAGATCATAAACACACTGACATTCACAACAAGCTGGAAATCACATAACGCTGCTCAGAGAAAAAACATTTAATGCAAATTCAAAGTAAATTTCAACAACATCAGTTGTTGCTGTTTAAAGTGCTATAGAATAAATTGAACAATTAAAACGAATATCTTCTGCAACATTGAAACATAATGTTATGGTAGCAAGTCATGTGTTTCTCACAGTCCTGTTTACAACAATAGTAATATTTTAATAATCTTTTCTTTTTTAAAGCAACATTTAAATTGTAACAATCGTCGCATTGATGTCAATTTTTCAAATTGTGAAAAGATTTAAGCAAACATGATATTTCTTTATAAAGCTTTTCAGAAGTGATGATATTACACAAGTCTTTGGGAGTAGCTTTCCAACACACACACACGTCACAACGTGCGGATTCTCTTTCAGATTTCTTTATACAGCATTTTAACACTGTTAGTAATTTAATGACACATTTTCATTCATTCACATATTCCCTGTGAAATATTTTAGTGCAGGTATATACAGTGTGTGTTAATAGTGTAATAAGGGAAAACAAAGGCTCTTACCGCTGGTCTCCGGCCGAGAGTGGCATAGGAAGGGTATCGTGTCCGGGGAGAGTTAACAGTGTTCACAGGACTTGTGCTTCGGTTTAAAGCGAATAAATTCATCTCAGACGGTGTTGGAGACCTCCTCTCCGGCATCTAACACATAAACCTTCATTAACTAATGCATTAACTACTTCAATTAACGGGCGAATACTTACCAAGCATCTCTTTAATGGTACAATAGATTCATTTCATTCTCAATTTGAAAATGTACCCTCTTGTACACAAAGTCATACGCAATTTTATTTTTTAAAAACGATACTTAAATGAGGTTTTTTAAATCATCATTCTTCACTAGAATACAAGAGGAGTGAATAGGTATATTCGATTTCAGACTAGGCACTATACCCCCCCCCACCCCCGCCCCAAAATAACGCATGATCCATTGTTGAGCGTTGATTGCCTAGCAGTAAAATAATAAATAAATAAATAGCATTTATAAATGCCAGGAAAAAAACAGCATTTATGCACTGACAAATGTGTCTGCAGTCCTAGTAAACATGACCAGGTACTAATTTAGGGTGGGGAAAAAAAGAAAAATCATATGCACACCTTGTATTCGGACATTCGGCTTACAGGGTTGTAGTCCAGTGAGATGGTTGCGTAGGGGCTGTTAAAAACTCTGGGAGGAGCCTCAGCACTGCCAAACTGTGAGAGGAGACAAGGGAAAAAACAAAAATTACGGTCATTTAAATAACATGCAGCAAATCTGGTCTGCAGCAGGGGGCGATAGGTCATTCTATCGCCCTTCCCTTTCTACCACTATGGCCTAAAGAAAAAGAGAATATAGAAAGCAGGAACGGGAAGAAATGATATTAAAATAAAGTAAAGCATATCTACAGGACTCACTGCGTGTGCAATGCATCCGCAACACAATTTTGCTTTGTTCAATAAAAGATTGAAAGACAAAAGTATTTTTATTTGACATTTTCAGAAAGGACCTGCATGATAACTCAACACACTCTCTGACCTTGTTGGAACCACTGTCCCAGTCTCTCTGAGTCAATGACTCCATCGATCTCCAGTGGGACAAATTAGAGTTGGAAAGGGCTCCATTGGCACTGGTGCTGGCATCAGTGGGTCCACCTGGTCCGCTTGCACCGTTTCTGACTTGATCAGATCCCAAGAACATCTGGTACTTTGGGCTGTGGATCACTTTTTGGGTAAGAGAACCCTCCTCAGATGCAGGGCTTGTTGGTCCATTCTCTTGGTCAAACTGAAATTTGTAGAGACAGATACATGACTGGAGGTGTATTAGTATCTACAGTGCCCTCCACTAATATTGGCACCCTTGGTAAATATGAGCAAATGAGGCTGTGGAAAACTGTCTTTATTGTTGAACCTTTTGCCATTTTGTTCAAAATATTAAACAAAAAATATTTACAAATAAAAAAAATAAAAAAAAGACACATTTTCTTGAATAAACCTGTGTTTTGTTTGCTATCTATGAGAGCAGACGAATTTTGTGAAGGTTTTTGAACAAAAGATGGGCAATAAAGAAATTTTTTCACCAGCTTCTTTGCTCACATTTCCAAAGGGTGTCAATATTAGTGGACGGCACTGCATGTGTGTTGGAGAATGTGCACACACTGGGGAAAAAAACCTCCCCAAACATACAAGCTCATGTAGGCACTGAGAAAGCATTTCCAGAAGCATGCACTCACATGTGCAAATAAAAGCTGAATTTAAAGTCAGAGCATATAGTGAGATTAAAACGAGTTCCAAAACCCATGTATTAATGAAGCTATAACTGAATTTAAAAAACCACTCACGTCCTGAAGGAGACACATGAATATTCCACATAGACATGTACATACCCATGCAGTGAAAAACATACAGGGCTTATCAATACAATCCGAGTGATAAGTATCAAACGTTTTTGTTAAAACACTCCAGGAACAAGATGGTTAGTGGTGCGGTGAGAAGCGGTGCAAAATGCATTTACACGCAGGGGACATTGATGATGAGTGCGCACGGATCATGCATGCGGCGTGAACACAAAAATCATCCGGTCAAGTACGGTAAACCGCACACGCACTTACCCGGTCAGAGTGCGAGTGTGTATTTGGACTATTGGAAGTGTTCTTTGACTCTCCAGACGGAGGCGTTACGGTTACAGCAGGAAGTTCACTCTCTTTTGCATTTCCTGTTCCGTCTTTTTCTTGTTCTGGCGGAGAAGCGTTCGGCGAAACCGGCAGACTGCTCTCGGAAACGGAGAACTTGTGGATGAGGGTTTTCACACTTCCTGATTGTGTGAGATTAGTTGCTTTCATCAATGATGCCTTTATATTGGTTCTCCAGTTCTTCTTCTCCTCATCCTCAACATTACTGGTCGTTACGGCGACGTGTTCGTTTGAAAGTGTGTCAGTGTTGTTCGAGCTACACGCGTCTTTGCTGTCTGTTTCCTGAGAAACAAATCGATCTACATTTCAAGACGGATTCAAAACAGAATTCCTTCATGGTTTTTTAAAAATATTTATTTATTTGTTTATTTATGTATTTTAAATTAAACAAATATATTAAATGAAATGTTTTATGAAAAATCATCATCACGCCTGGAAACGAACATAAAAATAAACAAACACGATTAGTTTACAGGCAGGAATTTCTCTGCCTGTGGTATAAAATGTCACAGTTGTCAAATGTCACTGAAGGGCCAAAAACAGAGGCAATAAACATGAGGAATACAAGGGGGGGAAAAAAAAGCTCAGGTGACGACCTGTTTTGAAAATTTCCACCTGCGGGACAGGTGACCCATTCTGGTCCATCCTTTAAACTGTGTAAAAAAAAAAATAATAATAATAAAAAAAAAATAAAAAAAAGTTTGTACCCAATATCCACCCTTGCCTGAGTGGATAATCTCACCGGGATGCTGTAGACCTGTACCTGGGAACAGGTATGAAATCATAAGGAGTTTTGCTTGCAATATGATGAACAGTATTTTCCTACTGCTAAAAGCACTACACAAATAAAACGTCATTGAACTGACGGCGATATCGAAGCTCTGGTTATGAGCCGATACGCGATGCTGTTCAGACATCCCTCACAGTAACTTAGACTGCACTATGCAAGCCAAAGGTGCACCAAAGGTGCAGTGGCATCATGCTTTAAGACAAGTTGACAACAACATGTCAACAAGACACACGTTCATGGCACAAAAACACGCAAGTGAATCGGCACAGAAACGTCACATTAGAAAGGGAGCGTTGGGATGTCAGCGGTTTGAAGAAACACACACGTACGCCTGAGAGAAATGGATGTTAAGGTAACGGACAGCGTACACACACACACACACACACCTTTGTGTTTCAGAAAAGTAGTTAAGCACGACTGAACTCCACTCCAGACTGTATATACTAATTCCCTCCATCTATTTATTCATTTTCGGTTTTCTTTACTTGTAAACCTTGTTAAACTTTGCTACAGGTTATGTTCACTGGATGCCTTTGGTTTGGAAAAGCTGCTAAATGAAATCATGTAGAAGGATGAACTTCATGTGCTGTTCTGCCAAATGTAACTATTATCACATAATATAGCATGCTTAAGACAGACAGAAAAGCAATAAAAAACAATAATTATATAATGGCATATGCATTTCTCTCTCCATCTCCTCTCTCTTTTTCAGAAGACTTCACATGTTACTAATCATTTCAAATCAGAAGAAAACAAACCTCAATTTGTCTGACCCTCTAAAACCATTACAAATGACATCTGGTGGCAAAACAAAATGAGCCAAAGACCGAGTGAAGAGACCCATCCAATCAGCAAAAAGCTATGAATATTGATAAATACACAAAAGATAAATGGTGCTAATCCAGGATCTCCACATTGGCTAGTGTCCAGTGTGTTACACGAATCAAGAGAGTTCAGAGCTTCCTTCCTCAGGGAAAGCTCACTGAATCTGGGGAACATGCTTTCGGCTGCTCCCTAAAGGCCGGCTTCGGTGCTAATCGTTTAGTACGTTTAAAGAGGGATAATCGCATAATCTAGACTCTAACGTGATTAATTTTCTCCTAAAATATGATCTCATCATACTGACAATCCTTCATGCCATTGTGTCAAATAAATAAAATCAAAACATTTAACACAAATTTATATAAATAAATTTTTTTTATAGGTGTGCGCTAACCACAGCGACAAATCCGATTTTCATACGTGAACGAGACAAGGTGACTGATTTAGAGGCTGAGTGCGTGATTACCCAAAATGCACTTCTCCCTGGCTGCTTTTCTGGCTAAAGGCCCTCAGCATGCTAATGGGATGAAGAGTCCTGAAGGGGGGGGGGGGGGGGGGGGGGGGGCGGCGCATTACAGTACATCTGTCTCATTCCCACGGCAACTACACACATGCGCACACACTCACATTCAGGAGATCAGTCGAAACACTATGTGTGCGACTGTGTGCATGTTGTCTGTTCCTTAGGGGCCTAGAGAAGTGACATATGGTGCTGAATTCAACGTGTCCTGACCTAAATTACTGTGATTCTGTGCACCAACTTTGCATCGCGTGTTGTAATGCTAATGTTTGTGTTGCATGTACTGTGGACTTTACCCTCATCCTACCCAAAACAAAGCCACATAAACCACATATTATTATTATTATTATTAATAGATTTAGTATTATTGTTATTATAATTTTAAACTAAAGCAGACTCCTCAGATTATCCGCCTTATAATGAAATAAATGCGATCTAGAGCAATGTTCTATTTCAATTGTCCAACACACACACACACACACACACACACAGGCAAATTTGGTAGGTGATTTAATGCACAAAGATGATTAATTATGTAGGGCAGTGAATGAAACTCGCCTCTGGCTGTCCACACTTAGCACTCACATCTCCATTTTCAGTGTCACTGGCAATAGCTTCATCAAAACAGCTGTGTCAGCATTGAACGTTCAATTTAGCTTTCAAGCAAAAAGAAAGAAAGAAAAATAACTGACATTGTCCACCTGAGTGGAAAAGATCACCTGAGTGTTTAGGAACACTTAAGATGCCATCCCTGACTTCCTGTTTCACTTTCCCTTAAATCATTCACAAACATGGGGAAGATTTCCACAAGCAATTATGGTTAGATATCTGCAGAAGATGGCAGAATTCTGGGACCATCACATCTCCAAATCTACAATCAGGTGCCACCACCATACCAACAAACTGTTTGGAATCCTTTTCTTCCTTTTTGCTTTTTTCATCTAAGCACAAAAGCTAAGCACCTGGAGTCTGCTAGATGTTTCTTCACCATTGATTCCCCCCTGGCTGTGTAGTGCTGATGTTACAATGATTTTGTTAATTACCATTCTTGTGTCCAGCTGACTCCTTCCTGGCATCCCGTTACTCAGTTTTTCGGTCAGGTGGTCAAGTTTAGTACTTTCCTCTCTGTATCTCTGGACGTTTTCCCCGAGCATGCTCAGCAGGGCGACAAGGGCCTGCTCGCGAAACTGAAGCTGGTCTGCGTGGACCGCTTTACCCACAAAACACTTCTGTAGGACACGCTTGCCCCCAGAAAAGCACTGTAAGACAGAAAGGAAGAACGAGAGAACGTTAAATCATGTAGAATTTATACAGTAGGATCCCAACCCTCCTGGTGCAACATCAAGAAAAAACTGTTTTTAAATGCATGTCGTATTCATTTAACAGTTTTATAAAAACAAATAAATTATATATACACAGTGCCTTGCGAAAGTATTCGCCCCCTTGAACTGTTCGACCTTTTGCCACATTTCAGGCCTCAAACATAAAGATATAAAACTGTAATTTTTTGTGAAGAATCAACAACAGGTGGGACACAATCATGAAGTGGAACGAAATTTATTGGATATTTCAAACTTTTTCAACAAATAAAAAACTGAAAAATTGGGTGAGTAATATTATTCAGCCCCTTTACTTTCAGTGCAGCAAACTCTCTCCGGAAGTTCAGTGATTATCTTTGAATGATCCAATGTTGACCTAAATATCTAATGTTCATAAATAGAATCCACCTGTGTGTAATCAAGTCTCAGTATGAATGCACCTGCACTGTGATA
>JAFFST010050414.1:2316-19157 GCA_022414735.1 Noturus placidus | reverse complement strand
CGTATTGTATTGCTGTTTGGGATATGTTTGAATAACACGGTTAAGTAACACGACTCATGGATCAAGAGTTCCTAGTCATTCTTCATGGAAACAACACTGGTAGATTGAGTTGAATCCCAAGAGTGTGTTTATAAACTCCAGTTCAGTCGGAGAAGAAACAGTGGGAGAAGAATAAACCAATGAAGAGAAAAGTATTGATTTAAAGTGTAATGACAAAATGACTGAAGCTGAGATGAATAAAAGACACGAGGCAGAAGAACAAAAGAGAAGAAAAAAGGTGAGAAGAGTAGAAACGAGAATGAAAATGGATTCATGTGATGTGTGATGTATAGTTGCGATCAAAAAATTATTCGACCCCCGGTGCAAATCTGGTTTATTGTCAAAATTTACAGACGTTCATCTGTTTGCGATGAACAAATCAAACAAAAGCGATTGAAATAGTTCAAGATGACAAATGCTTTCACAAAATTCAACCAAAAATGCAACTTATAATGATTCTCCAGTCTCAAAGTGATTCAATCCCTTCATGGCAAGCATCTCTAGTACTTAGTAGCGCACTCTTTTGCTGTTATGACCTTCTGCAAACGAGATGCAGAGCTTCTGGTAGTGTTCCTGAGGAATCTTAGCCCGTTCCTCATGAGCAATGGCCTCCAGTTCAGTAATATTCTTGGGTTTGCGTGCTGTACCCACTTTCTTCAAATCCCACCAGAGATTTTCTATGGGGCTCAAGTCAGGTGACTGTGATGGCCCTGTAGAATCTTCTAGAACTTCTCCAACCAAGCCTTGGTGGAATTTGAGGTATGCTTGGGATCATTGAATCTTCCAAAAGGACAATGATGACTAAGCTTCAGCTTCCTAGGATTACAGTGCCAGAGGATACAAAATAGCCCCAGAGCATCAACGAGCCACCACCATGCTCGACTATTGACAGAGTATTCCTTCTTCTTTCTTCTTCCTCCAGACATACCGCTGATCCATCATGCCGAAAAGTTCCATTTTTTATTTAATCGCTCCACTGGACAGAATCCCAAAACTTCTGTGTTTATTTTGTAGGATTTTGAGCCGACTTTTTGTTCAAGTAGTGGTGCACGTCTTGGAGTTCTGGTGTGGAAACATTCAGCATGTAGTACACTCCTTACTGTGCTCATTGGAACCTCAGTGCCTGTTGCCACCAAGCCAGGTCTTGCTGCAGATCTTTTGCAGTCACTCAAGGGTTTTTCACAACCTGCCTTCTCAGAAATCAGAGAAGGTCGTTGATAGCTTCTTTTTTCTGCCCCGTCCAGGTATTTCATACATTTTCTGCCCCTAGTCAGTTCAGGTATTTCATGTGTTCCAGCTCAAGCACCCCTACTGCAACTAATGAAGCCCTTGATTAGCTGAATCAGGTGCACTTGAGATAACACCTGTTTTGTATATTTGTGCTGTTGTGAGGGATTCTGTTCAGGGGGTTGAATTATTTTGATACTGGAGAGATCCTTATAAATTGCATTTTCAGTTGAATTTGGGTGGTTTTCTGTGAAAAACAAGTTAAAACCTGATCTGATAGACTTCTAAAATCTAATAGCAGTGCTTGCTACGGCAGCACATATACTAAAATTGGAACGATACAGAGAAGATTAGCATGGCCCCTGCGCAAGGATGACACGCAAAATCGTGAAGCGTTACCATATTTTTTGGGCGGCTGTGGCTCAGTTGGTAGAGCGGGTTGTCCACTAATCCACTAATCGTGGGGTTGGCGGTTCGAATCCCGGCCCGGGTGACTCCACATGCCGAAGTGTCCTTGGGCAAGACATTGAACCCTAAGTTGCCCCCAATGGCAAGCTGGCAGCTCTGCTACCATTGGTGTGTGAATGTGATCTCATTAGTAAGTCGCTTGTAAATGTAAAAATGATATTTCTGTAAAAGCTGCTTTGAGACAATGTACCATTGTAAAAAAGCGCTATACAAATTGATAATTATTATTAATTATTAATAGCACTGCATCTCTTACATAGTACACGAAAGCACATACTATTGATTCACTCGATCACTCTGTAGTGAAACGCGAGATCTTAATTTAGCGGTACATTTCCTCTCCTCTAATGAACATTCATCTTAGATGCAAGTATGAAGATTGACACGTACTGTATGCAACCACCCATGTGACATCCTCTCATGTTCAGAAAAATACAGACAGTCAAGATAGCTCGGGCTCGAGCTGCATTTAATGAGGTTCGGCGTCAACTTCATGATGTTGAGGGCGCTCGGTATGGAATACTTCACCCAGGTCGGCTTTGCATTACATATAACGGTGTCCAGAAGGACTTTATTTCAGCAGAGGAAGCAGGACACTATGTTAAACTCTTGATATCAGGATGACCTGTATCACCTGCACAGCGGCACGTTTTATTTATTTCTTTCTTTTTAAAAGTTAAGGACATTATATCTGTTATTGTGCGGAGACTGTTTATCAGATTGGAAGTCAGTAGGGGATTTTTATCTTACTGAAATCTTTAGTTTTGGTAAGGGTTGGTTAGTTCAGCGTTCTTTCCGAGTGGTTGTCTCATTGTGGACAACTTTTGGTTATAGAGGGATATACTGCTGTCTCCTTTGGGTTATGGAGACTTTGGGTGTTTTTATGTTTAAGGGTTTTTTGGGGGGAGGGGAAATCACTCCGGCTGTAATTGACCATATCCCTATGGTTTACTTTATTAGATGGTTAGTAGTAATATTGATCCCAGCACGGCTAGGACAGGCACGCCTTTTAAGATTTATTAGTTGGAACATCATAGGTATGGGTAATCCTGTTAAGAGATCTAAGGTTTTTATATATTTTATATATTTGAAACTTTTAAAAACTCTGATATAGTATTTTTACAGGAGACTCACCGTTGTATTAAAGATCATAGGTTATATTACCCTTGAGTCTTTTGCCTGTTTTTATAATATTTATACAACTAGCAATAGTTAGTATATCCATCATGTGCCGAGGTGATTGGGGGGGGGGGGGGGTTACTGGGGTTAAAAGTTTGATTCTGCATGGATGTATGAAAATGAATCACATGTAATTAAATCATATGTACATGAATCATAAGTAAATTAATCAAATGTAAACATTCCTAGGTGGGGTGGGAGGGGCTGTTATCGGGGTAAAAAATGTTGATTCTGTATTGATATATTTTGTTGTACTCTGAAAAGTGTATGCGAATCAATAAAAATTGTTATGAACAAACTTTAAAAAAAAAAAAAAAAATACAGACAGAGACAAACTAAGCATCTAACCAAAAACTGAAAAACCTTTGTTTACCTTATGCTGTTTTACTTAAATGATATTTTATAACACATTGACAGACTGCAAGCACTAATCTACACAAACAGGTATAGATCTATAGGAGCATATCAGCCAAAGCCAATTAAACTCCAACCGCCCTATCAGTTACGCAACAGACGGTTCAAGTGTATGCATACGTGTTCTTCATGCCTTGCCCTGAAATAATTCTATACAATTAGTTTTAGTTTTCCGTGAATAAAGACAAACCACTTAAATGGTGCCTACATAAATAAACATGTAGGCATAAGAAACATGAGCGTGGTTATACGAGAGCTCGTTAGATTTTACTGTAAGAAGTTTGTTGGGAAAGTGTAAGAGAACATGTTCAGAATAGTGTAAATAGATGCTGTGTAACAAACAGGGGTCAATAGAAACATGTCAGCTAATTGACTACAGTATGTACAGTAGTGCATCGTGTGAGACGGCACACTAGAGAAAACCAACATGCTTCATTTAAAGCCAAAAGCTGACAAAGAAACACTATGATAATACGATTCGACTAGCTGTAGGTTACAGATAATGGAGCTAACTTTAAACCTTTTCACAACTCATACAGTTGGGAGTCTTTCTTGTGTGCTAGCATTTGGGAGTTCTATTAAAAATGGCTGATGTTTGGGTAAAAAACACTAACTAGACACGAATTAAAATGTTTGAGACAGAGCCATGACCAACCCCAAACCTCGGAACGAGCAATTGTGTAGACATGCCAAGGAGTGATATCATCTAGGACATCTTGATCATCATCATCATCCAAAACACTATGTACAGCTTTTACACTGCAACTGAATCTTCGCCTGCGAGTACGATATCAAAATAAAATGTAATGTATGATTGCAGAATTAACAATTACACACACCAGGTGATGTCTTACCTGCTCAGGTTCATCGCGTCTATTCCATAGTTGAGCAAGAAATTAACAGATCAACAGAAATGAGAAGTGCAGGAGAGAAGGAGGAGATGGAGGGTGGGGGCCAAACAACTCGTTTTTCCAGTCACAATGCATGTGTAAACATTAGAACATTACTTCAACGCCTTTTTGCATAATAAATCATTAGGTTTTAAAGATTTCTTAGGTTCTAAACTAATCCAAAAATCACCATTTCCACAGCTATTAACATAAATAAATAAATCATACCGTGTAATGTTTATTATGAATACTAAAAGCTAAATCATTGAACTAAAAACTCACCAGGTAGCACGCGTAGAAGTTAACATAAAAGCTGTAAGACGGCGTCTTGCAGGAGAGAGGTACTGTATAAATAAAATAAAATCACATTAACTAAATCCTGAGAACTGTCCTGCTTGAAAACACGACATGCTGATCTACCTGTACTGCAGTAAAGTTAAGCAACTCTTAATGCACCTGGGTGACTCACTTGTATCACTTGGCATGCAGGTGAAAAGGATTGCGAGGGGGAAGAAAAAAAAAAAACAGGCATGTGAGGGTGGGGCAGCGTCGGCAATCAGTGCAGTTTAACAAAACATAATCTCTCCAGCAGGCAGGGTGTGTGTGGGTGAGAGTGTGTGGAAAATGAGGGAAAGTGAAAGAGAGTGACTGAATAACAAGTGAGAAATAAAAAGGTGAGAACAGGTAAAAATGTGAAATTAATTGAAATTGCAGACACATGGAGAAGAGTCAGCACAGTTTTGGAGACTGACATTAAGGGCAAGACGATGGGATTGTAATATAAGTACTTCATAAAAAGGTTAGTCATTCATAAAGGGGCGGGTCTTTAAAAAAATCCATTAAACCTTTATAATCTGACAATAAACCAGTAATCATTGCATTGCCACACTTCAACCTCGTTACTCAAGACAGGCCATTCATACACATGCTACAGAATTTATGGACGAGAAATTAGTTGACCATCAGAAATTCTACATAAACGCATAGTTTTATGGTAACTTGCCCATTTAGTATATACACATGCTCTTCTGCTACAGCGAGTTATTACTGAAAATCACAGAAACCTCCATTTAGACATTTTCTCTGAATGTTTTAAAAACTGAACCCATATGATTGTTAGATCATATAAATAAATAAATAAATAAATAAATAAATAAATAAATAAATAAGTAAACAAACAGGTAAGTGGTTGTTATTCTAAGACGATTAAATAAATAAATAAATAAATAAATAAATAAATAAATAAATAGAAGAAAAACTGCAAAGTCAACCTCTGAACTGAATATAAAATGTTTTGTTGTTTTCCTGAGGACAAGACTGGTTTTGTTCCTGACCTCCAGTGAAATTCCTTTCGGAATTTTCCTTTTCGTTTGTACCCATCGTGGATGCTATGGATGCAGAGTATCTAATCTTATGACTTGAGTAAATTGTTCAAATTCTGTCAAATTTCCCAACCATTCATGTAGATCAGGGAAGTATGAGGAGTTGTCTGTTCTGCCAAGAGCTGATGGTGTTGAATGATGAATGTGCCCAATACCCAAACTGCTGGCATCTGAACATTTGCGATGGGATTACACCACCACCACCACCGGCTAAGGATCATCTTCATCAGGTGCTGCATGGCCACAGTGAGGAGTGAATGGGTTAGGGTTAACCCTAGGTAACCCTGAATATGATGCAGGAATACAACCTGGATGGGAATTCAGTCTGATGCACTATACTATATTATTAAATACAGTATAAAATAACAGAAATACTAACTACTAGTCAGTCACGATGAGGATAAAATGGCTAACATTTTATGCACATATTCTTAATTATGAAGGCATTCTCAATGTCCTCCTGTTGTGAGTCATGGTAGCATTGTCTTTACCCAGGTCAGATATTTGACCTGGTGACTACACAAGCCATTCTAATAACGAACGTCTCCTCACACAGATCTGAATATTCACTAATGACAACAACTAGCGTTGGGGTTTCATATCTCAGGACAAACTGCAATACAGATGTGCGGTGCTTCAAAATGGGCCATGATGTCAGGTCACAAAGCATCTCGGTTTCCACATAATTTAGGTTGCAGTAATTTCCAGTTAATCTGCAAATATTTATACTTTCAAAAATGTGTTTGGGAAATAAATATAAATAAATATTGTTATTCTAAAAAAAAAAAAACAACAACAAAAAAAAAAACCATCACTGAAATTGAGACTACACAGGCATCATTTAATCTGTTGACACTGCCATACTGCAGATATAAACATGCCCGGTCTGATTGGCTGCCATCCAAATCTCAGCTTCATCGTTGGCTCATGAACTCATGCTGCAACATTTATGATTGTTGCTAAGACAATACAACTCAGTTGAGAGGAATTTGGTCAAAGAGTCACTTCTCCTCCCGAAAAAATTCCAGAAAACGCCCTTGTTCACTGTTTCAAATGTGACATGAGATGCCAACGTTTAGTTTATGACTGTAAATGGCCTCTCCCTACTGAAGGTCAATTATACAACATATTCCACCTTTCCTAATAGCAGTTCTCCCAAGCAAATGGTTAAATACCTGTACAGCCACTGCTGTGTTTCAGCATTTAATGTTTTAAGCAAATACCATATTGCACTAAAAATGTCACATTTGATTGGTCAGTGTATTAATCATACTGTATGGCCAAAAGCCTAGCATCCCTCCTGTTTTCAATCAGTTGGACAAGTCTAGTCGTTTATCTAATCACTTTTTTTTAAGTCATATTTGGATCCAGACTGCTACTGCTTGTAGATTTAGCCACAGGACAATTTGGCTACACATTTCGGTCTCTCTCTCCCCCAAAGCGTTCCAGGCCTTTCTAATGATGAATCACTCAACTTCATTCCCAAAACAGATCTGTTGTTGTTGCCGTCTTCCGTGGCAGCTTTTATCGTGCTGGAAAAGCATGTTGGTTGTTTGTTGACTTGTCATTAGCTTCGGTTGCCAAGAATTCACGAAGGCCGAGTGTGAATCTGTATTCCTGTTTGCAAAGTGGTCGGCTGGATTTAGCAACCCCTCCCTTTTTACCTCCTGATGCAAAATAAACGAAAAGTTTAGTGGGTGGACGTATTATTTGCACAGTATTTTGCTGTACCCACTGCTAGTGAGGCCCAATTACTATTTTTATTCCATTAGTTATTAAAAGTGCACCTGTTATGGTTTCATGTGCCATATTATATAATCGTTTGTGAATTTAAGTAAGTCTGCAAAGTTTCAAAAATCATAGCGAACGACAAACAGAGTGGCTCCCAAAAGAAGGAACCAATTCTGAACAATTGAAACGAGTCGTTAATAATTACAGACTTACTTCCTGTACAAACCTACGTAGATTTGTAACAAAGAAACCCCGCCTCGGTCTTCATTAGCTGCTCGCCGATAGCAGTTGACCAATCAGAGCAGAGTATGCTCTCGGAAAGGAGGAGTTTAGAATGAATCCTTTTACAACGGATCATTGAATGAGTCGTTTTTGACACTGGGGGGAAAAAGGTAATGCTGCAATTGAAATTGAGCACATTAAAGTGTTTTTTCACCTTGGATGCATGCAAATCTATTGTACGAGACCTTCTGATAATGTTTTGTTGAATTCACTTCATGATCATTAATCAAGATATAGAGCTTCTGTGCATTCATGATCAGAGTCTCACACATTAAGAAAAGGAAAGAAAAGAACATTTAAATACCATACGGCATAAGGAGAGAATGTTAGGTGAAGTAAAATAACCCAGGGCAAATGAAGATTTAACACAAGGCTTGATTGATCACAGAAAATTGCCACATCAGAGCCTGGAGGCTAAAGGTCATTATTCCCTAATGTTCTGTGAAGTGTGGAAATGTTTCTAGTGGAGCACAGAACACAGAGAAAAGCTAGAAAATGTCTGTCCATGAGAAGGTGCCCTAAACTTGCTCAACCTTTTTGCCCTAAACTTACTCAAAAAATAACCTATGAAGCTATTAGCTGTGACATGTATAAACAAAACAAATGACTCCAGGTAGATCACTGAAATCTGAAACACATTGTGAAATCACATTTTAAACTGTAGCTTTTGCTGACAAAAAAAATAAATATTTTTTTTATTTCTTGGCCAACAATGTGTTATTATTTAAGTGGATGATTATACAGAAATGAGTTCAATGCCTAAGGCGAATGTAAAGACGGTGATTTTCTTGCATATACAAGGCTAAAATGAAACACTGTGCAAAGAAAACACAAAATAAAACCATAAAAAGACAACTGAAACTTCTGAGGTGATTCATAGTAAAACTTAGGATGCAGTCTCATGAAATCCCACACAGACATGCAATCATTAGTGTATATTCTCTGAAACAATTCATGACCCGAGTATTACAAGCATAAGATTCCATTTCAAATTCCTAACCCAGATTAGATTTTAAATTTACATAAGCTTCTCCTTAGAAAAGGAGATCATGTTTACTCAACAGAAAATCTACACAGAAGCACTGAATGACTTAAATCCATGATTCACACAGAGACATCAGCATAGCGCATGCATAGGTGTCTAGACAGACCAACTGTGCTTTTTTTTTTTTTTTTTTTAATGTGACACCCTCCTACAAGAAATGTTTAAGAGTGATGTTCCTGGTACCACGCCTAAACCACACCAAAAATCTTAAACACACTTTATGGGTAAAAATGTACCATTTGGTTTCATGCCTAATTGGGGATAATATGCTACAATCAGGAGTACATTACCAAAAATGGTCAGAACGCATGTTTTAATTGACTAGTTATCATTAAACCTACCATGTGGAAAAGTCAGATGAATATCGGTCACTATCAGATATCAGTCATATGTTAAATCTCGCAAGAACTTAATGTTCAGATGTTAAGGATCTCTTAAAACATCCTCATGGTAATATCTTACAGTAATTTTACCAGTATGACTGATTATACAATAGCAAAATAGTCCAACAGAAAGGATTTTGTCCTTTCTGTTTCATCATGTGCAGCAGTAAAAGACCTTGGTGTGATTATTGCACTCTTTCATTTTGATATTCATGTAATATTGATAATATTGCTAGGATAGCCACCTTCTTTCATCTCAGAAATATTGCGAAGATAAGAAATATAATGCCACTATACGATGCAGAAAAATTAGTTCATGCTTTAGTCACCTCTAAGTTGGATTATTGTAATGTCTTACTGTCTGGATGTTCCAGTAGGAGCAAAAACAAACTCCACTTAGTCCAGAATGCAGCTGCAAGAGTCCTTACTAGAACCAGAAGATACCACATCACCCCGATCGTATCTACACTGCATTGGCTCCCAGTGAAATCTCGCATTGATTTTACAATACTATTATTGACCTATAACGCACCGGATGGTCTCGCGCCTCAGCACCCAAGTGAACCCTTGGTCCATTATGATCCACCAGGCATATTTCGATCAAAAGGTGCAGGCTGTTTGTTGGTACCTTGAATAATGAAGGCTACAGCAGGGGAAAAGCTTTCTGTTACAAAGCCCCACAGTTATGGAACAGCTTTCCAAGTCGTGTTTGGGACTCAGACACAGTCTCAGTATTCAAGTTCAGGCTTAAAACCATTCTTTAGTTAAGCTTTTTGTGAATAGTTTGTTTTTCTCTTTGGTAAAGGAGCAGATGTAGAGGGCTCACTTTGGGACAATGTGCATTGTTAAAAATGCTATACAAATAAAACTGTATTGATCCTTATCCGCATGTTTTTTTTTTTTATGTTTAGCAACTCATAAGCGCGGCAGAATACAGTCCAAGCATAATGATTTGCATTTCAAGTATCCATGCTCCAAGTACATGCATCAACATTAACCACTAGTCAGTTTACAGAAGAAAATAAAGTAGTTTAATGTTGATCAGCGCCACCTTGCTAGTCAATAAAACAGTTTTACTTCTTAGAAGTGACTTAAATTAAAATACAAACATAAATAATCATGTTGCTGAGGGACTCATGTAAACCCAGAGGTTTCCTGTTCTCAGCCCTTAAGTACATGAATAAACCTACGACCTAAAACCTTTCGTTTTGTGCAGTTTACATTACCAATGATGGTGTCATGATGGAATGTTATGAATTTAGAATGATGTGTGTCGGTCTTAGCCATGTGCTATGTTGACATACCATCTCTGACAACACCTTCATTTTGAGCATACTTTGGTTATGGTACATAAAAATGAGACCAAGTATTTACAGTAATTACATTCCACCAGAGTGCAAAGCTTTTAACATCGCACAATTCTGACTCTAGTTACATGGTTATTAGTGCAAGGGAAATGTGAGCATTTGAACTGCTTTACTATATGTATATTGTAACTAAATACGGTGCCTTGCATAAGTATTCACCCCCCTAAACTTATCTCCATGTGTAAAGGTGGTTCTACCAAGTATTGTGCAACCAACCAGGGGAGTGTAACCAACCAGGATCTATGCAACCAACAACTGACTACTATTTTTTTTTTTAATAAACACTAGGTCACAATAAAATAAATCACTTTCAAGTGTGAAACATTTTGTGAAACTCACAAGATAAAAATTAAAGACTAATTCAGTTCCATGTTGCAACACTAAATAATTCAGAAATATTCAAGAAAACAATGTAATTTTTTCCTTTGGATAAGAAAATTCCTACATTGTTTAAACTTATTATTTTGTCTAAAACAGATCTCAAAATCTCTGCATGATCAAAAAGTATACTGCATGATTCATAGGTTTCATATCAGAAAACACTTAAATTAATTTGGAAATTGACCCTTGTAGCATGGCGTAAAATTGATCATTGTGCAAAATTATGCAAAGAAAAGAATTTCACTGTGCATGTGTGACCAATAAAGACTCATTGTCATTAACATTCCATAATTAATTGCAATAATCATTAGAACATCTGAAAATCTCTGAATGGCTACTGACTGATCTTGTTTTCCACACGTGCTTGGTTATGGTTGCTAGACAAACCTAGACGTTTTTGAAAAATGGAGGAGTTCACGGTCATCATGAAGTGCGAATTGTTTCAGACTGCGCCTCCGTGGCTGTGTTCGGTTATGGGGTCAGTGTTCAGCTGATAAATAGTTGAGGACACCTCTGCTCTCCTTCAAGTTCAAAATGTGCTGATGAAAAACGCTGCTACGCCTTCTAAAATGTACTTCTAATGGACAATAGCAACAGTTGCTAAGCAGTGGGTGGAGAACCAACATAAGGCAGGGTTTCACACCATTCATATAGAATTACAATACTACAATAATAAATGCATCAATAGTCAACACACTTTACTTTTTTTATTGTATTATATCCACTGTCACGAATACACTTTGGAAAGCACATAAACGAGGATGAAAACCAGCAAGGATGTAAAAAAGCAGGTGGGGACAGTGATGGATCGGCACGCCACGCATTCCCTCTTAGGGTGGAACATGTCAGAGAAACCTGCCATTTACCCGAGATACAAAACACACCTGCCTAGATTCGCGTCCTAAATAAAACAGCATAACTGGGCAAATGGGTGGGAACAGGAGAAAAAAAAAAAAAAAACACCGGTGTCATACAGGTGTGTGACAACAGGTCCATCCCCTGCAGGTACACAGCTAAGTTTAAATCACATAGTGAAATACTTTCCATTCTTCACTGTGAAAATAACTTTTTTTCTCTCAAGAGGAGTGAAAAGTATACTTCTCTCTTGGACTTTTTACTGATCCGATCACGATCTACTACATCCCCCCATTCATTACAGGACAGGAACAATCAATACTCAAAATCAGCAATGCTCAACCAAAAATATTAATGAGGCATGCAACTTCACTACAAAAGCACTTGATGTTAAGTGCTAAGGATGACTGAAGCTACTCAGCGTGAATAGGATTAGCCATTATATATACACACACTCACCTGCCACTTCAATATACTGTAAAAAAATAAAAAAATAAAAAAAATAAATGAATAATGAAAAAAAAAAAAACCCTGCTCGTTTTATGGAAATATCCAAACAGCCAATATGTCAGCAGTGCTAGCAGTGTTCCTGGGATTTCCATGCAAAACAGAATGGTGCGAAAAACAAAACAAAACAAAAAAAAAAACAAACATCCACGGAGTGGCAGTTCTGCAGGTGGAAATACCTTGTTGATGAGAGAGGACAGCTACATTAACTCAAATAACCTCTCTTTACAACCTTGGTGAGTGGAAAAGCATCTCAGAATGCACAAACTGAACCTTAGAAGAACTGAACAAGGAAGAAGGCACTGGGTTCCACACCTGTCAGATACATCGTTACACTGATGTATCGTCTGAGCCCTAACCAGTCTGGTTTTTGGAATATTTTTTTAAAAAAGATCAAGCGAAATAAAACTGCCATTTGAGTTCTGCAACTAAATCAATCAATCACTGCCAAGCTGTGTTGATGAGACGATCTGGTTTCTACAGTGTCGCTGGGAAATAATAATAATAATAATAATAGTGCATTGTCTTGAGGGAAGGAGAGGGAGTGTATACAATATCATAAGATTTGACGTGACTAAGACAAGAGCGTTTCTACATTCTGTTCCTCTGACTTCTCTTAGTAATGTACTGGCTGCAAAGGTATTAGGGCGGGATCGGCACGAAAATATGTATTACATCTATCTAGGAGATGAAATAGTGGAAAGTAAATCCAGACAATACAAGGTGTGCACAGATGCTGCTGTTAAATCCAGCAGGTAGCATGAGATTTGGTGATTTATGAATGGATGACTTGTTAAAGGAACAACCAGCTCAGGTCTGAGGAATGTATCCCTCCTGAAGGCTATTATGTTCGATTAAAAGGGAAGATTGCAACACCATGACGAATAATTTCGTGATCCTTAAAACAGAGTGAAAATTTGTGAAACCTTTTCATGATCATTTTGGATTTCCCTTACATGATTTCACGTTTAAACCAAATTACAACACAGATGGTGAGACTAAGTGCAATTTAAGTGTACTTCAAGGTTGAAGTGTTGCCATGTTGAGACTAAATACCCGTTTCCAAAAACCACACCAATAGACTTATTTGCTTTAAAACAAGGCCTTGCTTCCAGCAGACCAATGTTAAACTAGCACTAAAAAAAAAAAAGCCACAAGCAGACTTGCTTTTCCCACCAATGTCCCATAAAATCCCATAAAAATAGCCATGGCAACCTGATACCACCAGAAAATTCAGTTACATGCTAAACAACCTTACTTGGGCTAATTTCCCACAAACCAGCAACATCAGATTGATAGATTTTTTTAAGCAGGAAAATGATAACATGTACAGTCTCCTTGTCTTACAACTATTAAAATAAACAGATGTAAATCATCTGACATGCTTTTTGAACTTCTTAACAGTCATATATAAGCCAACACAACACTGTGACATCACAGCAGGGGAGAGGTTCTCTGCGGCAGTGTCAAGATTATACCTTGCGTCCTACTGACAAGGTGAAACATTAGAGGGTTGTACCCGTAGTTTTCTAACCACAGCCTACAATTATCTGGGTAAATAATAAAATTGGATCCAGATTTGATCTGCACTCCTGAAAACGACTCCGAACGAACCGCAACAGCCCTAAATCATAAAGTCCTCTAGATTTAAAATAAGCCCACCAGAATCGAACGGAATTGAACTTCACACCCAGAAAACGTTCCAACAGTCACTAAAAAAATAAAAAAGGAAAATCCTGGAAGTATTTTAGAGATCGTGATTGTTTCTTTCTACTAACCACAACCCAATGCAAAACAGAAACACACACACACACACACACACACACACACACACAGTGCAGTCATGCATTGAAAAGACAGGTTATTCTCCTCAGGTGTGGTTATGGGACGCAAAGAGGTAGAAAACTATTTTCGTTCCATCAATTTGAAAAGAGTGGATTACTGACTGAAAGCGCGAGGAATGCCACGTCAGTTTTAAGGCGCAGGTCATTAAAATGACACAATTAAAACATCCTCACTAATCAGAACGCGCACATATAAAAGCATCATTTGTGTTACTGCGTCATTAAAGCAATTATCCCGGCAGTGATTCACGCGAGGATTTCTCAAACAGCAGATAATGGAGTACTGTTTAAAAAACTACACCAAAAGAAGAAAGGGTTATATTAGTGTTTGATACCTGACTAAATAAAAACTCAGTTCCGGGGCGTGAAGTGCGAGTAGTTCTGATTTAGCCTTGACTAAATGAACTGATCAGATGTTGCCAGCTCACTGTGACGTCACATCTCTATCATCAACTTCCAAATCACCAGGGATCATAAACGATGTCAGGAGATGACATTTGGACTGTTTAAAATGCTGGACAGCAATTACGTAACGTGGAAATATATTCTCACCTGGACACCGAAATGGGTGTTCCTCCTCCTAAACAACGGCTCCTTAACACAACTACGCGGATAAGTGCGTTACAGTGCACTTGTGCCTCTCTCTCTCTCAGTGTGTGTTACAGTGCATTTGTGCCTCTCTCTCTCAGTGTGTGGTTACAGTGCACTTGTGCCTCTCTCTCTCTCAGTGTGTGCGTTACAGTGCACTTGTGCCTCTCTCTCTCTCAGTGTGTGCGTTACAGTGCACTTGTGCCTCTCTCTCTCTCAGTGTGTGCGTTACAGTGCACTTGTGCCTCTCTCTCTCTCAGTGTGTGCGTTACAGTGCACTTGTGCCTCTCTCTCTCTCAGTGTGTGCGTTACAGTGCACTTGTGCCTCTCTCTCTCAGTGTGTGCGTTACAGTGCACTTGTGCCTCTCTCTCTCAGTGTGTGTGTTACAGTGCATTTGTGCCTCTCTCTCTCAGTGTGTGTGTTACAGTGCATTTGTGCCTCTCTCTCTCTCAGTGTGTGTGTGTGTGTGTTACAGTGCATTTGTGCCTCTCTCTCTCTAGTGTGTGTGTGTGTTACAGTGCATTTGTGCCTCTCTGTTTTTGTGCCTCTCTCTCCCTCCCAGTGTGTGTTACAGTGTCTCCCAGCTTGCTCCTGTTCTACAACCGCTGTTGTAACAAAGACTAACACACTCCTAGCTTATTGTACAGTGTGTTAAGGAGTTAAATCAGATGTGTTAAAGCAGGAATACGTTAAGATGGGCAAAAGTTCACGATCACGCAGGAACACACAACCACACTAAAAGACTCGATTAACCAATAACCTCAGGAAGGGAGTTAAATTAGGTGTGCACACTCAATGGAACACACTCACTCTGACCACACACACACACACACACACACACACACACACACACACACATACACACAGTGCTGTGCGGATTAGCGCAGGCTCTAGCAGCTTGAGCTTAATCTATGTCAGCGCTGAAGCAGCTGCCCTCTCTCTGCTCTACATGGCCGTGCCGTGAGCCCAGACGACTCTGATGAGAATTCCCCGTACATGCCTCCTCACCTCGCTGTCACACTCTGACCCCGTTAATGGGTTAAAAAACGGTCAAGCACACCCGAGTAAAAAAAAAAAAAAAAACTAGACTGAACACTGCTCCAGGCAGAGTGTCAGGGAAAGTGTCAGTATTGCGATATGACAGGATGCAGGACTGTTCGTGTTCAGAGAAAGCCATGTGACCATATGTGCTCTAAACGCAGTACAGTTTTTCATTTAAGAGCTTTGATTAGCGTCACCTTTCATAGCATAATATGCTAATGCGCGGTAAACCAACCCCCGAAATGCGACTTTGACAAATTGACAGCCCGAGGCCATTTCTCTAACGCAATCATGAGGTAACCCACGCAAACTGGAAGCAATACACAATGGAAACGTCTCATAAACACCTTTTTGTTTATTATTATTGCACTTCTTAACGACTTAAATAATGATTTATATTTTTATATACTTGCGTCTTTAAAAGAGGTCACTGGGCAACATTTTCAGGGACTTTTTTTGTTGTTGTTGTTATACAACTAGAAATACATTCAAAAACACACCAGACATGGTGTGACACTAATTAGACTAATTCATTCATTAATCTTCATTAACTGCTTTATCCTGGTCAGGGTTGCATGGATCTGGATTCCAGCCCAGGAATGCTGAGCGCGAGGTGGGGACACACCCTAGACGGGACGCCAGTCTACGAGCACAACACATTCACACACTCGGTCACACCTAGGGGCAATTTCCAGAGTTCGCCAATCGAGCAGCTAAAGCATGAACGCCTTGCTCAGTGGTAGACTGGTGGTGCCGAGAGCTAGACCTTCAGTATCCCAGAGCCTTAACTGTCGTAAGTACTGAGCAACTACTGAGACTTATAATGACTTCTCCAGTCTCATGGCAAACATCTTTAGTAATTAGTAGAGAGTCCTTTTACTGTTGACCTGCTGCAAATGAGATGCAGAGCTCCTGGCAGTGTTCCTGAGGAGTCTTCACCTGTTCCTCATGAGCAATGGCCTCCAGTTCAGTAATATTTTTGGCTTTGCGTGCTGCAATCGCCTTCTTCGAATCCCACCAGAGATTTACTATGGGGTTCAAGTTAGGTGACTGTGATGGTCCTGTCGAATCTTCCAGGACGTCTTCAACCAAGCCTTGGTGGAATCTGAGGTATGCTTGGGTCCAGTAGTTCCTCATAGACGGCATGATGTTTTCTCCGAGGATTTCCCGATACTTCAATGAATCCATCTCGCCTTCCACGTGCTGCAGGTTTCCAG
>JAFFST010050410.1:1962-16467 GCA_022414735.1 Noturus placidus | reverse complement strand
TATATATATATATATATATATATATATATATATATATATTTATAATTTTATTTTTTTCTGTTTTTTTTTCTTCTTTTCTTTCTCTTTTTAAGTGCAACACTGGACACATCACTTATTATTATTGTAATTTAGCTGAATTTAAGTGTCACATCTGATGTCCTTCATTCTGCTTAGGTAAGAGTACATAATCAGATCTAATCCAGTGCCGGGGATCCTAATTCACTGAGCTATGACCACACATACGCCCTTCGGCATACTACTTATTTAAATGCCCTGTAACCACACAAACACTGTGTGTGTGTGTGTGTGTGTGTGTGTGTGTGTGTGTGTGTGTGTGTGTGTGTGTAAAAGGATACCGCCTCTGTCCATCTCCTGCCAGCGGGTTGTCTTCTTGTCCGCTCGTGGAACTTCCAGGTCAATCAGAGATACTGCTTCCTCATCTGCGATCTGGTGTTTTAACATCTGGATAACGATTTTGTGCGTCATCCATGTCACCGTACGTTCTCTGTATCGTTCTAATTTTAGAATATGTGCTGCTGTAACATCTTGAAAATCCATTCCAGGGGTTCTCAACCTTTTGTAACTAAAGCCCCCCCAAGCCTCCCCTATCATGTCACCACCCCATAATGATTATCTGTTCTATGTAAAATCGATCTATATGTAACCCAGACCTGGGCATTGTACGGCCCACAGGCCACATACGGCCCTTTGGTTGACTCTGACCGGCCTGCGGAAGGTTAATCGGAAATTACAAAATGAACATATTTTCCAATTTTACTTCATGCATGGACTAAATCTGCATTGCTTTTATTTTGAAATAGCTTTTTATTCATGTGCATAATGACACAATACGTAAATCAATACGTGCGCATGATTGAATCTACACAAGCAGGTCACAAGGCGAATTTAGCCCTCAAAAATTTTCTCTCAAGCTAAAAGAAAGGTAGATGCCGAATGCAGGGTTTTCAACAAAAAATGGACTGCTAAGTATTTATTTACTGAAGTCAGAGGTAAAGCCGTGTGTTTAGTTTGAGTTGGCATTTTGAGACGAAACACGCAGGGAAATACAAAAATTTGACTGATGCTGAAAAGCGCGGACATCGGCAGCTTTGCTAGCTAAGGCACAACAGCAGCAATGCTTTTTTTTTACCAAGCTTCACACATCCAGGGAGGCAGCAACCAAGACCAGCTTCGTGATATCCCACAAAATTGCTAAAAACAGTAAGCCATTCTCGGAGAGGGAGTTTGTCAAAGAGTGCTTGGTGGACTCTGCAGCACTAATATGCCTTGAAATAAAGGAGCATTTGAGCAAGTCCCGCTGTCCAGACGAACCGTGACGAGAAGGATCGAGGACATTGTGGGGAATTTGGAGCTTCAGCTGCAGCGTGAGGTGGGAAGTTTTGACTTGTTCTCCTTGGCTTTAGACGAGAGCGTTGATGTTTGTGACATCGCCCAGTTACTCGTATTTGTCCGCGGGACTTCAAGATTACGGAGGAGCTGGCAGCAATGTGGCCAATGAAAGGGACGACGACAGGGGGCGCTCTTCACGGAGGTAAATACATGCATGGGACTGAAATGGGAAAGGGTGGCAGGAGTCACAACGGACGGTTGTCCAAATCTAACAGGGAAAAATGTCTGATTTTTGAAACGTATGCAAGATAAAGTGACTGAAATTGACACAGATCATAAATTGGTGATTTTGCATTGTAGTATACATCAGCATGTGTTGTGCAAGTCTACTAAAATGAACCATGTCATTGATGATGTAACTAAAATTGTAAACTTTATCAGGGCACGAGCACCGAATCACAGACAGGTTGTTGTACTTTTGGAGGAGCATGAGACTGAACATAGTGACGTCGGCTACCACACAGCTGTCAGATGGCTCAGCCTGGGCAAAATGCTCTAAAGAGTTTGGGACCCGAAAGCAGAGATTCGAGAGTTTTGTGAGAAGAAAGGCAAAGACGTCCCAGAGCTCTCAGATGAGGACTGGATGCAGATTTAACATTTGCTGTTGATGTGACTGCACTGATGAATGAACTAAACACCAAACTGCAAGGCAAGGGCCTTTTTGTTCATGAAATGCACGGCCTGCTGAAGGCTTTTATGAGAAAGTTGCAGTTTCTTTCAAACCAACTGGAGAGCAACACTCTCACTCACATGCAAACCCTGAAAGAACTCACACCATCATGATCTCCTCCGCAGGTACTCGTCCATGTTAGGAGCACTGCATGCTGAGTTTTCAAGGCGATTTGAAGATCTCAGAACAATCGAGGATGAAATGCACTTGATTTCCTCTCCTTGTACCTGCAGTGTGGATAATGCACCCGGTGATGTTCAGCTGGAACTCATTGACATGCAGACTGATGCAGCACTAGCAGAGCACTTTAAGTCAGGATCACTGCTGGATTTTTACTCTTCTCTCAAGGAGGATAACTTTTGAAACATGAGGAGACATGCTCAGAAGATGTTGGTTCTCTTTGGCTCTACCTATATATGTGAACAAACATTGTCAGTATAGCTCCTCTCTCACTAATGCTCATCTGTCAGCTGTGCTTTGCATCTCCACCTCAGACATTCAACCTGACCTTGATGCACTCATTAAAGCCCAACAGAGACTAGATTTCTCTCGGTGAACAAGAAAAAAGAACTGAAAAACCCCAAATGAGGCGGTTAGACTACAAATGGACATTTTTTTTTGGAGGTCTTTTTCTCAAAATCACAGCTCAGTCACAATCATTATTATAATATGATGTATCTCGCTTAATATTTGGAGTACAAAGACAATGTTGTTATGTCTTTAGAAAGCCAAGAATCTCTTTCCAGTAGTATATGAAACTCAAATGATCACTAATATAATAAGTCATAAATGGTAAAAATGTTCACATTTGGTTTATCATTGTTTTGGGAAATTTGATTGAATAAATGACATTTCTTTGTAAGGCAACCTTACTTTTTCATTGATTAATCATAACATAAACTTACCAAGCTTACCAGCTTGTTAAAACAGTGCTATTTGCTGCTTTCTAAAAAGAAATACAAGTAATATTATGCAGAATTGAGTTCAGCCTTTTGGTCCGGCCCTTCACAATATCTTCTGTTTCTCATGTGGCCCCATGGAAAAAATAATTGCCCACCCTTGATGCAGCATTACATTCGTCTTACTTTCTAAAAACATTCGCATACGAATCATGCAAATGAGGCGAGTCTCTTTAACTATGACATTTTTAAATCAATCATTGGGACACCTGCGCTTGCTTCTTTTTACAAAGAAGCACAATTCGCGGTTCAATGTTGGACAGCGCAAGCCTGATGTCATCCTCACCTGGAGCAGATTTCAGTATTTGGTTTTCAAGGCAGTCAATTTTGAAAATCCGGCCTACCACAGATAAGTTGAAGTGAATGGAAGGAGTCATTTTAGGGCGGCGTCAGACAACTGAGGATATTCAGTCATCACACTCAACCAAAATGAAGACAGAGAGCAAGAGCTATAGAAGTGTCACCATCTGGTGTCGCTCTTTAATTTGATTAACTGCTCCTCCACGTCAACTGAAAGGTCTTTTCCTGTGCAACTGAAGGGATCTGACCCAAGCAAATGAACTGAAATCCTCACTGAAATAACGGCCAAATTGTTGTTTCAGTCCTTCAACATGTTGAGCGACTGTGTTAATCAAAGGAGAGATATTTATCCTTGTCTCTTGCACACAGTCAGCGAAGTTGGGAAACATGTCAACGTTGTTATTAGTCGGCCGATCACGCCAAAGATCCAATTTGCCAACGACTGCACTGACTTTGTCTGAAAGAAGCAAGATGTTGGCATCTCACGCTTGCATCAATGTGTTCAACAAATTCAATCTGTCGAAAATGTTTACAAGGTATGAGAACTGTGCTAACCACAAGGGGTTGTCCAGGTACTGCGCAAGGTCGGACTTCGCATCAACAAGAAACGCCTTCACCTCTGAATGCAATTCATAGAGGCGATGTAAAACCCGACCTCTGGAGAGCCAGCGAACCTCAGTGTGAAATAGGAGTTCATGTTCAGCTCTCATTTCCTGACAAAACAAGGAAAACATGTGTGCATTTAATGGCCATGCTTTAATGAAATTGACCATTTGCACTGCCTGCTTTAAAACGGACTCCAGAGACTCAGGCATTTTCTTTGACGCAAGAGATTCGCAATGAATCATACAGTGGGTCCATATAGCTAGAGGGGCTAAATGCTGGACACAAGTGACCAGACAGCTAACCCTCTCAGTCATTGTATCTCCCGTCCATGCATATCACACCATAATTATACCATGACATGCTTGCATCCCGTAAATACTCACCCAGAACTTCAAACAATGGCAATATTTTTGAGAGCCGGACATGTCGGGCGCCAATACCTCTGAGAGCCGGACAGATCGGGCGCCAATACTTTTAAGAGCCGGGCGTATAGGGTTCCAATACTTTCAAGAGCCGGACGTGTAACGCGCCAATACTTTTGAGAACCGAACTTGTCGGTCGCAATACGTTCGAGAGCCGGACGTGTAGGGCGCCAATACATTCGAGAGGCGGACGTGTCGGGGGCCAATACTTTTGAGAGCAGGACTCAGTGCAAGTCAATGGGAAATGTTCCGACTTTGAGCTTCCGTAGCGGGAATTCCGGCTTTCTGATCACTTATAAAAGTCACAGCACACGTCTCCTCAATAATCCGACCGATTTGACCCCTGACCCCTCGATTTCACACAAACTGTGCGGCACGAATAATAATAATAATAATAATAATTATACGTTTGCGAGAGAACCATGTTAGTGTTTAATAATATATACTAAATTACTAGACACTACATAGAGTATGTTGTCAGCTGGTATCTTTATTTTTTGGAGTATTATTAAAGCAGTAATTGAAACATCAATAGAAATATATAAGATATGGGACTTAACTGTCCTTATTATTCAACTAATTTATTAATTCAATTATTTTCCCTGATTGGCGTGTCTAAAGTGTCCATAGTGTATGAATGTGTGTGTATGTGATTGTGCCCTGTGATGGACTGGCACCCTGTCCAGGGTGTACCCTGCCTTGTGCCCGATGCTCCCTGGGATAGGCTCCAGGTTCCCCGTGACCCTGAAAAGGAGTAAGCGGTTGAAGATGGATGGATGGATGGATGGATTTTCCCACTCTTCCTCATGTACCACCAGAGAGGGCAATGAAACCACTTAGTGCATTTACTTATTATCATCACCAGAGGGCAGCATCATCACACAGTTCAATTTATAATATAAGATGCAGCAAACATTCTGAACACACATAAAGCTTTTTTTTTTTTTTCTTTTTCTAGAGGAGTTTTTCGTGCATATGTTTATATGTTAATCCATTAGTCAATCCAGTATTTTAACCAGGGCTCAGAAACAATAATAATAACTAATACTAAAATTGCACACACACACACACACACACACACACACACACACACACACACACACACACACACACACGTGTCTGTACTTAAAATATCAAATAAATAACTGCTGTGTTCAATTACCTATCTAGTAGAGAATGCAAGTAGGCATGGTTATCTGTCTAATGAAGACTTTACATAATGAGATTATATGTTGAGAAAACTTTTATAATAAGGCATATTTACATTGTTTCTTTCTTTATGAAATGAAGCCATGCAACTTTATTTATAGTGCAGTACAAGTGCATGGAAAATTATACACTGAATCTAAAAACATTCAAGAAGTTCGACCAAAAATAATCAAATAAACTAATGGACTAACAAAAAAGAAAGAAAGAAAAATATATGTAATCAGTAACAGCAATCTCAGTAAAGATCACGTGTGGGGTTTTTGTACCATTCAAACCAGTTTGGAGCCTTGGTTTTAACCATATGTTTACAGAAGCAACCGAATTCAACATACCACAATGTTACAGTGTAAAAGTGGTTCACGTTGTAAAACAAATATGTGTAAGGCTCCATGTGTCAGACTTTTATTCATTCGGAGTCTGTGTATGGTCAAAGGCTTTTTGGCAATACAGAGGTCATTCTCAGATGCTCTATGTTTCTTTTATAGACCGCTGTAATATTGTTTTTGTTTACCGTTATGCCGATTAAAGGCCCCACCCTCTGGCCCTGACACCTCTGCTTTGTGTGTTCCTGTCCAGCAAGTTAATGAAGAACAGTACCAGTTGTTCTGTGGTGAAAAGGCATAAAATGCTTTGAGACAGCAGGACCATGTCAGTGGACAAGCACCTGCAGGAAATGTGTTTTTGTGCAAGTTGTAATCACGAGTACAGCTGAAATCTGCAACTGTTCCTGTGAAAAACATCTCCACTGACAATGATCTTTAAAGCTTTTCTGAACCAAGGGTACAAAAATGCATAAATGAAAGGATTCAGTGCGGAGTTCAAATATCCAAACCAGACCAGGGCATCAATTACCACTGGTGATATTGTGTAATCAACAAAAGGATCAATGATGTTGCAGAGGAAAAATGGAGTCCAGCAGATGAGGAAAACTCCAACCACAATGGCAAGAGTCCATGTACCCTTCCTCGTTCGGTACCTGAATACTCCAGGTTTCGGACTGTGCATCCTGAGCTGATTGGCCAAAATGTTGATGGATCTCGCTTGGTTTCTAGCGACGATATAAATCCTTGAATAGATGGCAAACATAATTAAGCCAGGGATGAAAAACGAGACCATAGAGGTGACCACAGCTGAGCCATGGCTAAAAAAAACGTGACAACCTCCCACGCAGCGCATTTGGGACTCATAAAAGTCTTCATTGCCTTTGAGGTTGAGCTCTCCGAACACCAAAGCATAGGCAAATACTGCAGAAACGAACCAGCTAGCTGAGACCAGAAACAGCACGGTGGCAGAACGAAAACGTGAGCGATACGTCAGCGGGCTGCACACAGCACAAAACCGCTCCGCTGACACGCACATGAGGTGAAAAATGGAAGCCGTACTCAACATGATGTCCATCCCTGTGTGTATCTTACACATAAAGTCTGAGAGGTACCAGCAGCCGTACACCGATCGCATGGAGCTTAACGGCATTACGAAAACTCCCAGCAGGAAGTCACACATGGCCAGAGACAGGATTAAATGGTTGGTTGGTGTGTGGAGCTGCTTGAAGTGAGCTATTGAAATTATAACCAATATATTTCCCATCACAGTCGTCAGGATGGTGGTCGCCATGCCGAGAAACATGGAAATCTGGACATTCAAAGGTCGTGGAATCTTCCAGCAAGATCCGTTGATGGATTCATAGCACACAAGTGCGTTCTGATTGAAGTCAGGCAGGTTTAGATGGTCCATTATGCTCCTTCGTCCGGGAGATAAACCAACTGTCATTTACAAAACTATGCCATTAGGGTCAAATGCAAGAAACAATTTTTTTTTTTAAGACTTACATTCACAAAGTCATGATATGTAGCTGGTATGTTGTATTCTTCTCCAATCCAGACAAGGTCTCATAGTCCATTATGCTCCAAGCTGTGGCCGAGAAGAAAGAGGAATTAGCTGGAAAATCCACGTTGTTAACCAGGCAAGACGTGCGTATGCAGCGTGTAATTACTTACCCTAAAGCTTGATTTGGTGTGGTTCAGCCTGCTCATTCTGCTCCCTCCTGTTATAAATAATAAAAAAAATCATTTACAAACTTCGTCATAAAGTTCAAAGTACAAGTTGAAGACACTTCCTTTCACCAACGTTTTATTTATCGAAGTCAGAATCTCGCTTAGCAGGACAGCACCACTTCCTCTTTTTTTACTGTAAGCAAATGGATAAATTTCGTCTGGGAACCATCACAGAGGACATTTTTAATCCTCTTAGAGACTGAAAATAAACCATGGAATGTCTTCTCCCATGGGTGTAGTTTATTCTACTGTGAGAAAACTGTCCTTTCGAGAAGTCCAGCATTCACAAGAAAAATATTCAGTGGTTCTTTAATACCTCGTCCCGAACACCCCCCCCCCCCAACCCAGGTGCACAGATACATATCTTCCATGAACAGAATCACAATTATGACCAATGCAAACGCCCAACCCCGCCCACCACACCCACACAATGAGAAACAGATGTTTAATATTGACACTTGAAAAGGATCAGATATTGATGCAAAGGCCTGGATTAAACAGATTGTCCTCCACATGAGCGATTACATTAACTCTCGTGATTGTAGGAGTGACATATGTGCATATGTTTTGACACTTCTCAGTTTAAAACCATGTCACGTTGCCTTTTATCTGATGAAGCACTTTTGAATAAATCTTTTGAAGATTGAGAGAGAGAAAAGTAAACATGCTGATGGAACAAAGCTCTTATCTCATTCTATGCCTCTATTTCTAATGCAGATTATTTAGGCACTTGGTTGCTACCTGCTGTATTTGATTATTTGTTCCAGTGGCAGCGATGTTGTGTAATTGTTTGCACTTCCCTCAGGTTGACTGTTGTACTGTAAATGAAAAGCTTATGGAGACCATTTTAATCGGTAGGGCCTTAAGGTTTAATTAACCTTACTTTACCTTAACCTTACAAGAATATTCATGCTGATTGACATCTTTGCTATGTTAATTGCATATTAAAGCATGCTAGTTAGCTTCAAATGATTAGCTAGCTCCAGCAGATATGCCATGTCTGAATTCTTTACTAATTCTTTACCAGTCGAACATCCAAAAGTTACATTAATATTGATAGATATATGTTGTTTATTGATCCCTGTTGGAAAAATTTGAGAAGTGTATGCAGGACAAGTTTCTCATATTCAGACTCGGGTTACGCAGGTGCATAAGACAACATTTTAATAGCATCTAGACCACCACCTTTAAACACAAACTCTTGCTTTTAAACTCGAGGAAGAAATCAGGGCTAGAAAATGCAGACTGAAGAAGGAAATCGCACTGCTGTCAAATGTAATACAATAAAATAAAAATACGCAATGATATTTGAATGACAAGATGCCAGTCATTGCAATAAATCTAATAGGAGTCGAGTATATTGCTGCATGAAAAGTCCTAGTTCACGTTAATCACTGCAAATTTGGTTTAATTGAACAATATGGCTTCCACACTCATTAAGCAGCAGCTTCTTAATCCATATATGGATATTATTCATTAACGGTTAATCGTGTGAACAACTAAATGAATCCACTAGACACTAAATCTACAGTAGGTCATGTAATCCTAACGTTTCATCCTGATTTTAATTCAGTAATTTGAGTTGCTGGATTAATAAAATAATGCGAATGTTTGTGTTAATTTGATACGATCTCCTGTAAAGAAAATGTGAAGGATAAGCTGACTGAGCACTCATCTGCTCTTACAATTACAGCCCACGTTAAGTTTGTTTATAACTTTATCCACTGTCTCGGACTAAAATGCATAAGATCATGTATTTAAATTACTAACGTGATATATAGTGAACTCGGGTCGGAACGATTCATGATGTTCTCTTTTCTAGCGAGGCTTCTTTGTGATGCAGTGTATGCTCAAATCTAGCATGTTCCTTTAAGATTTCTTAAAGCTTTTACATGTTTGAATTCATTTTAATGTTTAACTTTTACACTGGCATTTGGGGTACTGTGTGGAAGATCTAATGGCTCTTTCTGCTCATTTTAACATGCGAGGCATGGTACTGGCCACAACTGGGTCACGTGTGAAATGGTCAAATTCTCCTGACGTTGTACAGGTAGGGAAATAGTGCAGGATAAATCATAAGCCAATTGAGTGCAATTCTAGCCACATGAGGGGGAAATAAGGTGTTTGATTGGTTTATAATCAGATTTGTGTGCGTTCTCGTTCCTCTCTTTCTTCCTATATAAACGAGTTGTTAGTGTTTGATCAGAACTCGGCCACTCAGTCGTTCAGAGGTAAAAAATGTTTAAGTTTTCCAGGTATAATTAATTACGCATGATAATTTAAATAGCATGTAGGTAACATGCAGCTAAAGATGTATGTATTTTATGGACTGTATTTGTACTGTAATTTTTGTTGTAGTTTGTTCTTCATGTTTTAACAGATGGTGCACATGGTGGTAGTGCTGATAAACTCCTCTCTCTATCTCTCTCTCTATCTAGCTATATATTTCTCTGTCTGTCTATCAATGTGCTCATAAGTGTGCAAAACTCTCAGGCCCATGTAAAGAAATATAGCAAAGCAAAGATGCTTCTAAGAAATAATGACGGCAAACATTTGTGTATACAAGACTGGGCTAAAAAGAGCAGTAACAAGTAATAAACTAAACCATGTTTGCCTTTAAAGCAGTTCTCTCAGGTACATTGTTGTGAAGGAAATCAGCTGTACGATTTTCTGAACTGTCGGAGAACCTGGAACTGTTCTTCTAGGTTCATCTGAAAGAAATAATAACAATATATTTTATTTATCTTTGAAGGTGTATATAAAAGTTTCACTGTGATATTTACATTCGATTGGAAAGTTTATAAACCTAAATGTGCTCTTTTCTGCTGATGCACTAATGCAGGAGACATAAAAGTCCATTCGAAGGCCAGATGGAGGTATTTAATAAAAAGCGTGTGAAGACTTTTGCACAGTACTGCAATTAACTATGAATGTAGGAGTAGAATGCTTCAAGGTAAATGTACTGCAGCTTGAATACTAACGGGATCCTAACGTCCACTGAGTGTACAGGTAGAAGAGGTTTCTCACTTCATAACGGCTAACGGTTAACGGCTGTTTGTTGATGAAGTGTTTCTCGTACATGAGAAATCTTTATTATAGTGTTAGAAAGGATTTCCTAAAAATGTACTTGATTGAATGATTCATGAGTCACGCTTTCATTAGAGCGAATGATCTTTAGGAAATTTACTCTTAAATTATGTCACAATACATAAATATAAACCTTTAGCTTTCACTGGAAGATGCTTTTACATGGTTATTATTTTATTTGATTATTTTCCTGTTTTGTTTACGACTTAGATGTTTGTCTTTACTGCGTGAAACCTCCAGCAGTCTGTGATATGAAGTGAGGGTTAAAGTTGAATGTAAGCATGCTGAAGCAGACAGTTTCAGTGTAGGTAAAGGTGAGTTGCGAGTAATGGCCTCACGCTGTTCTATTTCTGTATTTAGTCAGAATGAAGGAATGTTCTGGGGCTTCATGGTGTTCACGTGTGTCATAGAAAAATATATTTATACATAAAAACTATATCAACACAACGGGGTTATTCTCCCTTATGACTAGACTTAGTGATGATGTTTGACTATAATACGAATTTTAAAGTTTAATTTTGGTGTTCAATTTTAGTTTAATTTTGTATTTCATACTATGTTAAGATTTATATATATAAAAAAAAAGTTTAAAGAACCCAAAACCAAACAGCAAAATGTAGTCAACACCATTTAATACCACTTAACCACAAAAGCTCAATAAGTATTTGTACACAAAACTCATTCATTTTTATTATTTTTTTTTATGGCTGTTAATAACAAAAGAAAAACATTTTCAACAAGTGGTCAGATTGAAACACTTAAAATGTATTGTGCTACTTCACCTGTCACTCAGGATCAAATTCAGTCTAAAGATGAACACATGGCATTGACTCTTTAACGCTTATGATGTGAAAAGTAACATTGGAATAATGACCTAAATGATATGTCATGCTTTTGTCAGTGGATTTTGTCACTTCACACAATAGGTTTGTCTTTTACAAGCATATAAAGTGTAACTCCGTAAAAAACCTCATACTTTCTTTATTTTTAGGCGTCCATTAATCGAACCACTTCACTGAAGATGAACTCGAGCCTGTCTGGACTGCGCGAGTCCACCGCTCTGTGTTATAATTCTGTGATTAACTCGTGTCCTCGGACCGTGTACCTGCTCACTTTGCGCCTTTGTCTCTACTTCCTCTTCACCACCATCGCCATCCTCACTGTGAGCGGAAACCTGCTAGTTATCTTTGTCATCTTGCTTTCCCAGAATCCTCTCCTGGCAGCCACCAATCATCTGATTCTGTCTCTGTCTGTGGCTGGGGTTCTGATCGGAGGATTCGTGATGCCGTACAGCATGGTGCGCTCCATCGAAACCTGCTGGTACTTTGGCAAGTTTTTCTGTGAATTTCACACCACCGTCGATATTGTCCTGTGTGACACCACCATGTGGCACCTTACTTTCCTCTCTGTTGATCGCTACTTGGCCATCTTTCATCCTATGCGCTACCGAAACCTGATGACCAACAAAACTAGTGCGACCATGATCAGTTCCAGTTGGGGTCTGGCATTAGTGTTTGGCTTTGCCATTGTCATTTCAGATCCGGAAGTCAAGATCAGGGATGATTTTTACAAATCCTGTGTGGGAGGATGTTTTTCTTTGCATGCCAGAGAAATCGGGGTGGTATATTCCATTATCTTCTACTTTATCCCTGTATGTATCATAATCACTGTCTATAGCAGGATATTTTTTGTGGCAAAAAGACACGCCAGAGTGATTCATAGCTGCAATAAAGGCCCAAAACATTCCAGGCCGTTCACAGCTAAAGATCTCAAAGCTACCAAAACCCTTGTTGTAGTTGTTGGAACCTTCCTTTTTTGCTGGACGCCATTTTTTATGTGCAATATAATCGACCCACTAATAGGCCATTCGATCCACAGTGTTTTGTACGAATCTCTTATGTGGGTTGCATACTTAAATGCAATGCTTAATCCTTTAATATATGTGTTTCTTTATAGCTGGTTCAGAAAAACAGCAAAGGTCCTGCTGAGCAAGCTGTTTGTGCAGATGTAACTCGAGTGTAAATGTAGATGTAGCAGCAAATATCACCCCAGCTTTATGTGTGTGGGATTTTAGATATTCCCTAAAACTGAGATTATTAAAATGTAAATTTATTCTTAGACAGTTATCTCTTTACATAAAATTTTACAGAAATTAAAGAAGCTATTATCTGGCAGTTAAAAATGTGTAATCATGAAAAAGTGAGGTTCTAGGCATCAGAAAACCTGCAGAACTTGTAAAACGTAGTGAAGAACCTTTATCAGCCAGTGTGTGGTGGTTTATATGTAGAGCAATGATGAGCGCTAATTACAGACATGGTAACAACCCAGAATTTGGGTAATGATGTGCTCTGGTGTTGAAATATAGAATTTTCATTGGTGGTTCTCCAAGGTGGTCCAGGTTCCTTTTACCCTTGCAGGTTGGTTGGGATTATCATGGTGGCAGCCTTGTATAACTCACCGGTTCCCAACCCTAGTCCTGGAGAACATTGGTTAATTGGCTAAATAGTTGAATCAAGTCTGTTTTGAGTCGGGAAATCACCAAGTATAAGTGATGTATCAATGACGTCAATGTTACCCTGGAGCACCCTTTAAAGCTGTAGCAGTAGGATGGGCCAGGGGCTAATAGTAAAAGAATTTTCTTGGACCCACAACAAAAGATGTAGAAAAACAAATACATGTTGATTTGAGCACTTCTTAAATGTAATCTACAATAGCATGTTTTACATAACTTAATATGGTGGAACCAGGTATCAGGCCACAGTTTCAGGGTTGATAATAATGTTTCCTGTTTCAAATGCAAGTTGCTTTGGATAAAAGCATCAGCAATGTGAAGTAAATGCATCTGTTTACGGCAGCTTAGGGTCTGATTATGATGCCAGAAGTGCTGTAATCAAGATTGGCATTTGTATATACTGTTTTAGGCTTAGTGTTTTCCCATGAGAGGTTGTCTCTAGTTTCTACAGCTCTGGTCACAGTTCACTGAACACGCATCTCAACCAGCAATGTGGCAACTGAATATGTACACAGTGCCTGAGCATTTTCATTTTAAGAAACATTTCAAATTAAACATTTCAAGTGAATAAAGAATACCACACATCAAATCTGACATCAGTTGTATGTCACTGGAAATTCTGGGCATGGGATTCTGGGCTGGCTGCATGAGCAGGTCTTTTTCATTTTAGGCAAACCAACATTTACAAAACAGGATACAAGCGAAAGACGGAAATCAAACAGCTGGAAGGAGGAGTGATTATTAAAATGCTGTGAAACAGGTGGAGGTAAAATACACTGGTGGATAAATATGTGTGTGTAAATATTAGTCTTGCACTGGCTTTGATCGGATATTGCAACCTTACAAAGGCCCATTTTTCTTTAAAGTACTTTATAGAGAACGTATTGAGCATGAACCTAGGATCAGATTCATCGTTTCCATTATAGAATGTGAATATAGCTCAAACATTTTTCAGAGAATTTTCCCGCTGAAGATATGAATGTTTGTCCATTATATTCAGTGCTTTTGAGAGAGTTCATCCATGATGGTTTATTATTGCTCAGTAATTATTTTGTGTTTTCAGGCATTGGATTTTTAGAACAATGGAGAACTTTGGTTTATTAAATGAATTAATCATCATGCTTTAATTGTGAAGATACTTTACAATGTCCCACTTATACATAGACTATACATTGTATAACAAACCAACCTCCACTGTTTCTGCATTTCTATAAAAAAAAAAATATATATATATATATATATATATATATATATATATATATATATATATATATAT
>JAFFST010050407.1:4529-15168 GCA_022414735.1 Noturus placidus | reverse complement strand
CAGCTCCTATTTAAGTGATGCCTTGATTGTGAACAGGTGTGGCAATAATCAGGCCTGGGTGTGGCTAGAGAAATTGAACTCAGGTGTGGACAACCACAGTTATAGTAAGGGGGGCAATCACTTTTTCACACAGGGCCATGATGGTTTGGATTTTTTTTTCACCTTTAATAATAAACACCTTCATTTACAAATTGCATTTTGTGTTTACTTGTGTTGTCCTTGACTATTGTTTAAATTGGTTTGATGTTCCGAAACACTTAAGTGTGACAAACATGCAAAGGAACAGGAAATGAGGAAGGGGCAAACAATAATAAACAGCGTTTATTATTTTTTTATTGTGTGCGGTAAAGTGGGAGGGGAAGTGATGGGCGGGTCTTAGAAGGACAGCCTGGCCGGTTCCGTGACGTTACCTGGCCCTATAAAGCGGCGGTGGGTGACACTCTCACCTGGTATCTTTGTACGCGCGTACCTGTGTGTGAACGTGTGCGTGCGTGCGCGCGCGTGTGTGTGCTGAGTCGACATGTCCCGGCTGCTGATCCCGGTGCTGCTGTGCGGCGTGTGCGTGTGCGCGCGTGCGGTGCAGCAGCGGGACTACGGAGTGAAGTTGTGCGGGAGAGAGTTCATCCGCGCCGTCATCTTCACCTGCGGGGGCTCGCGGTGGAGACGAGACCTCGACCTGGAGCTACCGGGACAGAGTGAGTCACATCTCTCTCTCTCTCTCTCTTTCTATCTCTTTCTCTCTCTCTTTCTCTCTCTATCTCTCTCTCTTTCTCTCTCTCTCTCTAATCTCTCTCTCTTTCTCTCTCTCTAATCTCTCTCTCTCTTTCTCTCTCTCTTTCTCTCTCTCTCTTTCTCTCTCTCTCTCTAATCTCTCTCTTTCTCTCTCTCTTTCTCTCTCTCTTTCTCTCTCTAATCTCTCTCTCTCTAATCTCTCTCTCTCTCTCTAATCTCTCTTTCTCTCTCTCTAATCTCTCTGTCTCTCTCTCTGATCTCTCTCTAATCTCTTTTAACTTTGTTTAGAAGAAAAAAAAATGCACGTGTGTCTTGCATGTTTATTCACATCTATTCAGTGTGATATAAAACCTGCAAATTTATAACAACTGACTAGAAACAAGTCTAATAATATAATAATATATTAATACTATAATATTATAATAATAAAACCAAAGTGTGCTTCAACAGTTTATCTTCTGAGAAATAAAGTACACACTGTGCTTCTGCCACTTTGTCCTTCTTTGTACCTTTAGTGTGTGTATTTCACCTTGTAAAGTACCTTTAAATACCTTTCGGAGTTGTGGTCTTTAAGCTCCAGATACAGTTGAAGTCATAAGTTTACACAAGGGGTGTCCCTTGCAGAATTGGCAAAATGATGATAATTTAAAAATAAAAAAAGAGGGATGAAAAATTAGAAGTGCATATTGTTGTTTTTTTTAATTATTATTATTTAGTCCCGCAATGAATAAGCTCTTTCACACAACAGATGTTTACATATAGTCCACAAGACACAATAATACCAGAATTTACACAACTGTATACCCACGCTCGATTATTAAGATTGTGTGTCATTACCTGGACGATCCATGACTGTGTTTATGTTTTGTGATAGTTGTTCATGAGTCCCTTGTTAATCCTGAGCAGTTAAACTACCCACTGTTCTACCACTGCAGGTTCTGCACATTCTTTACTTTTCCAGCATCTTCTGCATATTTGACCCCCTTTCCAACAGTTGCTATATGATGTTGAGATCCATCTTTTCGCTCTGAGGACAACTGAGCAACTCGTACATGACTATTACAAAAGGTGCATACATTCACTGATGCTCAGGAAGCCAACACGATACGTTAAAAGCCTGGGGGTGTAAACTTTTGAACAGGATGATCGGTGTAAATTGTTATTATTTTGTCTTCTGTGAAACGTGTAAATATCTTATGTAGCTTCTGAAGGGCGGTACTAAATGAAAAAATAAGATCTTTAAACAAAATAATTTATACTGATCATCCTGTTTAAAAGTTTAGACCCCCTGGTTCTTAATGTATCCACTATAGCCAGGTCAGATGTGCAGAAGATGCTGGAAAAATAAAGAATGTGCAGGACCTGGAGGATTTTTCTGAAGAACAGTGGGCAATTTCACAGCTCAGGATTAACAAGGGACTCATGAACAACTCTCACAAAACATCAAAACGTCATGTCGTTGATCATTGATCGTTGATCACACACGGTATTAATAATCGAGCGTGTGTAAACTTTTGAACTGGTTCATTTCTGTAAACTCAGTTACTATTGTGTCTTGTGGAATATACGTAAGCATCTGTTATGTGTTCGCTTATTCAGGGTGGAACTAAATAAACAACATGGGATTTTTATGATCACTCTTATTTATTATTCTTACTTTATGAAAATTATTAAATTTAGCAGATTCTGCAAGGCGTATGTAAACATATGACCTTAACTGTATGTACCTTCAATTATTTGAAAGATTTCCAGGTACAAGAGGGGAAAAAATGTACTGTAAGATGCCTTCATTTCTGAGAACAGAAACAATATCAGCCTATATCGTATACTCATTATTTTTATGACTGCTTTTTATCCTTTTATATTTTATTATAAAATTAAAAAACTGACGCTGAAGTGAATGTGAATGAAAGAAAATAAATTTAAAACATAAAACGCAATTTGCTCGAATTTGTCTGTTCTGAGCTGAATTAATAATAATAATAATAAAAATAGTAGTAATAAATAGATTATAGTTTGGTGCCATGTCATATATTTATATAAAAAAATAATGCACCTGTAATACTGTATTGTTCAGTTACATAATGCAGTAAAGTATTGCATTATAATGTACGTTTAGAATATAACTTTTATGAAGAAGGAGCCTTTATTGGTCATTACATAACAGCACAGTGAAATTCTTTTCTTTGCATATCCCAGCTTGTTAGGAAGTTGGGGTCAGAGCGCAGGGTCAGCCATGATACAGCCCCCGGACCGCCCCTGGAGCTCATGTGCCCAGCAGTGGCAGCTTGGCGGTGTTGGGGCTTGAACCCCTGACCTTCTGATCAGTAATGTCTTTAAGACCCGCTGGTGTGATGACAGAAGCAAAACCTGAAACTCTAAACATGTCACCCTTCGCTTAGCTATCGCAACTGATTAACAAACGCTCAGATATACGTCATGAGCTCGCTGCTTAATTAATGACCATCATTCTTTAGTACAGAAGGTATATCTGCTGGGAATGCTGGAGTTTGGAAACTGCAGAGAGAAGAGTCTCATTAATCACGTCAGCGCTCATTAGGGGTCGTCCATATATTACGTCATGAGATTTTCAGCCATTTTTACCTCCCCCCATGTCATGTAACGTCATCAGGCCCTTTACACCCCCCCCCCATGATGACGTCATCATCTTAGATGTACACTTTTACTTTTTTACTTTTACTTTTAGGGGCTCTGGGGCTGCCATGTGTGGTCGGGAATTATCTCTTAATATTTTGTACTTTGTTAAAATACCACAGAAATACTGACGTATAATACGCCACAGGATGTGCGTGTGACGTCAGTATTTCAGTAAATATTTGCAAATATTTCAGTAAGTAAATGGTGAACGTGACAGTGGTGACACTAAACACAGGGAAGATGCAAATACATTGATAACGTAATCACGTCCGTGACCCCCCCCGTCCGTCGTCATCAGACGTCATCGTACCCCGCCCCCCTCCTTGATGACGTAATATATGGACGACCCCTTAACACCGTGTTTACACGAAATTGAACACGCTGTTAATGAGCGCTGACACGATTAATGAGACTCTTCTCACCGCAGTTTCCAAACTCCAGCATTCCCCATACCTTCTGTACTAATTAACGTCTGTTAATCAGTTTCGATAGCGAAGTGAAGGGTGACGTGTCTAGAGTCTCAGATTTTGCTTCTGTCATCACACCAGCGGGGCTTAATGACATTAAAGATGTTAAAATGAGAGGCAGAGCTTTCTCTGGGATACAGGACATGTTTCCATCCCCAGTTATCTCTCTCTCTCTCTGTCTCTTTCTCTCTCTCTCTCTCAAAAAAACAACCAGTGTGTCAACAAACATGAACACTGGCTGACCGCTGCTAGCTAGAACTGTAATTATTTAATTCATTTATTTCATTTTAGTGTGTTTTAAACACATCTTTTATATTATTGCTGTCTTTGGTATCCATTTACCAGGGCTGTTTTGAACAACAAGCAGTTTTAAAATGAAGGAAGAAATAAAAACGCTGAAATTTCATCATTAAAATACATGGATGTTTGTTTTTCTTATTCTTCCTTTTTATCTACACTTTTTTTGATGAAATATATAATTATTACTATTAGCACAAACGAATAAGGAGACGTTTATTTAACATTTACGGAAGGAGTCTCCAGTGTCAGAGTTTTTAGACATCTTCAGGACAGAGGAGTTTACGCTTTCTGGTTTGTCAGGATCATGACTAGCTGAGTTTTCGTTTTTTTAAAAGAGAGAATTAAGAGAGGGCTGGTGAAGGAAGGACTGTTTACAGCTGCTACAACATAAGGGACAACAGGAACTAATTCCTGGATCATGGATGTCCCACAACACTAAACTTAATCACAGCGGTAAAAGAGGAATAAAACGCGTCCTGAATCAAATCAAATCACATTATTTAGTGCTGTTTTGATGTGATTGATAGTGTGAAGTGTGTGGTGTAGAAGTTAAACATGCATTCAACACAATCACCCTCACAAATACGGCAGCTGTTGTAATGAAAACGATCCAGAGGTTAAATCTTAAACATCATCTTTTCTCAGATCCAAACCTGCTGCTGCTGTCTTACCAGAGCTCGTCAGACGGAGACGAGCAACTCGGCTGGATAAAAAGCAACGACGCAGCTCCAGACAAACGATCCTCCATCCTCTCCTCCTCCTCTTCTCTCAGTGACCTCCTCCAGGCTATAGGAGCTCAGAAGAACACCAGAGATGAGTTGAGTCTGTCTGAGGAAGTGCAGAGGAACTGGCTGGACTCGTTCTTCTCCTCCAGGCTACTAGGGGGCGAACACGTCAGGAGTTTAGACCTCAGCTGGCTTCGTGAGGACCGGCGGAAGCGCAACTACTCGCTTGGCCTGGCAGGGCTCTGCTGCAGTCAGGGCTGCACCAAGAACGACATCGGACGTCTGTGCTGAGGATGGAGGGATGGTTGAAGCGGACGAGTGCGGTCCAGGACTTATTCAAACACAGACAGACTTCTTTAAGCTGCTCCAGAAATGTCCAGTTTGTAAATATTGTCTATGATGTTACAATATAAATGGAAAATAAATAAAAAATAAACATTATTATCAGAGAGCCAAGTAACTGGCGATCCATGATTTATATAACAAAAGCATGTCAAATCTGGATTGACAGGGGCGGTGCTTAAGTTAAATGCAACCGCCAATCACAAACTTGATCATGTGCCATCACCATCATTGATATCATCAATTATATTATAATATACACACACTCGAAAATGTCTGGTTTTAAAGAAACAGACACATCTGCTCTCTTTTCATTTTTTAATGAAAAAACACAAACTTTTACAAAACAAAATCACTATACAGATTTATCCTATTACTTTACTTTGACAGGACTGAAGGTGACCGATTCAAAACAACATGAACATGTTGAACAAATATAAAACAGAAAGGAACTGATTCCTGTAGGTATAAAAATGATCAATACAACACAACGCATAGCATTTATATTCACACAGCCGTGTAAAAAAAGTACACACATTCCGCTTTATCAAAAAGAAGGAAAATGCAGTTTAGTTTTTCTGCCAGTGATTTCTGACTCAATGTAGAGAACAGCGTCACGGCGTTTAAACACAACCTGATCTGCTTCTGATGATGATTGACTGAGGTGAAGAATACACTAATGAGGCTTGAAACTGAGTTTAAAATGATTTTGAAAAAGTCAGGAAATTGGAGAATTCCGTCATGACGTTATGAACATGATTACAAATGTGCTGCGTTTTTCCCACACGGTACTTTGTTCAGGAGTCTCGAGTCAGAGTTGAGTACTATTCAATGACATGTCGTTCATGAGCGAGTCAACTCCTTCAGTTGTTCGTTAGCACAGAGAAGGTTTTCTGCTATATGGAGAACGATCGCTTGTCGAAACATTCGCAAACGGGAGCCGAAAGAGTCGATTCTTATTGTGAACCGAGTCAAATCAACTGACTCGCTGAATGGTTCGCAACACTAGCGCCAGAGTCGAGTCAGTGAGTCTTTCCTAAAATTAAATAAAATCTTATGCACACTTTCCAGACCAAACAAACACCGCTTTCTCGTTATAGACTGTAATAATAAAATGGACGTTTAAATTTTTTTTTAAAAAGTATCACAAAAATTCTTCACAGCTGCCATTAAAGTTCCAGCTGATGAACACTCGTGGATTGTGATGAATGAAACCTCTAACACACACACACACACACACTGAGTATAAAGTATACACACTTAAACATCATTGGAATGTTTTTACACACTGAATCCTCAACTGTGTGTCGTCGTAGCAACTGCTGAACGTAGCAGACACAATGCAAATTGATGTGAAGTGAAACAGGACCAAATGGAGTGACTTGGATAAAACCTGTGTCCTAATAACACTCAAGTGTACTCAGCATTCCTCCCTCAGTCGACCCCCCACCTCTCTATCTCTCTCAGAGAGATTATGTCAGTGGCGTCCCCTAGTGGGTGATGCGGTGTTTTCATTCTTCTTTACTCTCTCTGATGTAGTCAACAGTGCGACCGAGAGACCTGAACGACGGCCTCTGACTTGGATCAGCCGCCCAGCATTCCTTCATCACACAATGAACCTGAGGAAGTAAAATATTGAGTGATGGATGGGGTGGTGGTGAGATGAAGCGGAGGTACTGGTGATTACTTTATTCATCTTACACCACGGCAATTTACCAAATATTGCAATTTTTTTATGTATTAATTAAAACGCCAAAGAAAACTTCAAGTTACAGCTTTACTTCGAACTGTTACACAGCGCTGACTTCCATACACTTTACATTAACACATTTCTCCTTACAGAAAACTTCAATCACATCGATAACGTACAGTATCAATGATTGCATCCGTCCATCCAACCTCTACCACTTGCTCCTTTATCAGGGTCACGGGGAACCTGGAGCCTATCCCAGGAGGCATCGGGCACAAGGCGGGGTACACCCTGGACGGGGTGCCAGTCCATCACAGGGCACAATCACATACACCATCACACACACCCCCCCATTCATACACTATGGACACTTTAGACATGCCAATCAGCCTACCATGCATGTCTTTGGACTGGGGGAGGAAACCGGAGTACTCGGAGGAAACCCCCGACGCACGGGGAGAACATGCAAACTCCACACACACGACCCCGGCGGGACTCGAACCCCGGAGGTGTGAGGTGAACGTACTAACTACTAAGCCACCGTGTGCCCTCAACGAGCCGTTGCTATAGAAACGATAACGTACAGTATCAGAACGAGCTTGTTAATATAAACAAACCTGTGATGTTTCTGAGCCGGTGTTATAGATAATTAATCCACTCCTTCTGACCAATCACAATCCAGAACCCAACAGCAGCGCTGTAATTTTAACATTATATTTGTGTGTGTGTGTGTGTGTATTTGTGTGTGTGTGTGTTACCTCAGCAGGGCAGCCCTGAGGAGCAGGAAGTCTGTAGGTGCCTTTAAGCAGACTGATCAGGTGATAAACAATCATCTGTCCCTGTTTATCAACACCCATAATCTCCATAAACACCTGAGAGAGAGAGAGAGAGAGAAGGTGAGACAGAGAGAGAGAGAGAGATATAGAGAGAGACAGATAAGGAGAAACAGATGGACAGACAGAGAGATATATAAGATGAGACAAAGACAGACAGAGAGAGAGAGAGAGAGACATACAGACAGAGAGATAGAGAGAGATACAAAGACAGACAGACAAAGAGAGAGAGACATACAGACAGAGAGATAGAGAGAGAGACTCACAGCAGGAGGGCTGCAGTTCTTGTCACTGTAGGTGAACAGTTCATACAGAACCACTCCAAAACTCCAAACATCTGACGCCACTGAGAACTTACTCTCCACCAGAGACTCAGGAGCATACCTTCATCACACAGACACACACACACACACACACACACACACACACACACACACCATACACATATATACATGGTTTATGCTTATATTATTATTATTATTATTATTATTATCATCATTATCATTATTTCCTCACCAGAATATGGGACTCTCTCCAGGTTCCTTAACTGTGTAATAGTCTTTATCCTGAGGAAGAACCTTGGTCAGGCCGAAGTCTCCGATCTTCACACGCATTTCACTTTCCACCAGAATATTCCGCGTGGCCAAGTCTCTGTGGATGTAACGTTTAGAAGCCAGATAGTCCATTCCCTGTAAACACACACACACACACACACACACACACCGTGAGAATGAGGAGAAACAGCTGTGGTGAATTGTGACACAGTGTGTCGGGATATTGTGTATTGCTGCACACTGAGTGTACAGTAGAATTAAAGTTATGATCCAAGCTTTTCAACACGTCTCTGCCCTCTAGTGGCCAAACGCACAAAGTGCAGTTATCAATGTACTGTACTGTATCCTAGCACAGTGGTTCCCAAACTATTCCAGGGCAAGGCTTCCCGAATGGCACTAACATTTGACCGAGGCCCCCTTTTGCAAGATGTCTTTAAAACACATTAAAAATACAGACTTCTGAATATATCCCCCTTTTTTATTAATAATTACATCTTACATATTTACATTATATTAGGAATTGATTGTGTGTGTGTGTGTGTGTGTGTGGTTGTCTGAGAGTGAGAATTTATTTTTCACACCAAATTGTTGAGGCCCCCTGGCCGCCCCCACTTTGAAAACCACTGTACTAGCGGATGTTTCGGCGAGTTTGCAGACTGCACAGATTAACTACTACTAACTACTGTGTGTTTCAGGTAAGAGTCAATAATACTGTCTGAATACAACAAATAACTTACTTTATACTTAATGTGAGGCTTGAAATAGGAACGGTATGGTAAATTAAATAAAAGTGTGTACTAGTGAACATTTTATACAGTAAGGTGTAACACGAGGAAAAAGACTGACTGAATATCTACAAATTACATTATACGGACAAGCAAAAAAACTAAATCTGTTACAAACTAAAACATATAAACTATAGATTTATTTAAGGTTTAAATGTGAAATGTATTATTGTGCAGTTTTCACTCGTTAAACAGCTTCATCTGCCGTTTCTGGAAAGGGAAGCGATCTCCTGCTGTTAAATTAATTACAACACTGAGCTTTTAGCTAAAGGGCAGTGGAAAAAGAATGTGATAAACTGTTTATCTGTAAACCTGTGTGTGTGTGTGTGTGTGTGTGTGTGTGTGTGTATACTTTGCAGATCTGTGAAGCATAGTGCAGCAGTTTCTTGTGATCGAAGCGCTCTTTGTTTTTAGCGAGATATTCCCTCAGACTGCCGAACGGAAGGTACTCCATCACCAAGCGCAGGTTTTTACGCCCTAAAAAAAGAAAAGAAAAAGGGGAATGAATGATTTAGGAAAATAATATATAAATAAATAAATACAACAGGCACTTGATAACAACTTTTTCCACCAAGACAGCAGGGGCCCGTTTCACGAAGGAGGTTAAGTGAAAACTCTGAGTATGTAAAGCCTGAAATGAGGGAAACTCTGGGTTTTCCGTTTCAGAATGGGAGGTATGTTAAACCCGAGAGAGCGGAGTAAGTCAAGCCCGTTTCTGAAAGAGAGGTAACTTATACTCAGAGTCAGTTACCATGGCAACTTATTCTGTGAACCTAACCTGGTTGGGAGGAGGTTTTCTTCGGTAAACCCAGAGTTTCTTTAGGTCTCCTCCCCTTTTTTTTTTAAAGAGGAAGCGGTGTTTAAACACCTCATTGATCTTTCGGTACATTCATTCACTGCGCACATTTCAGTCACGCAAAGAGCATCAAAGGGAATGAAAAAGGCATGTCCTTTTATGGACATCCTGTTGATGAAGAAGCTGGATTAATTCTTAGGGAGTTACATTTATGTCTCGAGAGGATTTTGAGGCCCAGAGTGGATTTATTTGTCATATCCCTTTGCAAGGGTGTAACCATGGTATGGACACTGGGGGGGGTCCAAGCGCTAGACCCCCTCCGCCAAACATTCCTTCCTTTCACTCGCATTTATAACAGTGTCACAACGTGAGGGTTCACAGTGAACTCGGCGGGAGGATGTGCACGTAAATGTACCGTTAATGGTCAAAAACTGGAATTGACATTAGCCTGGATATTAAGGTGTCTAGATACTTACTGTCTGAAAAAAAAGCTGCTGTCTCCATTTCTTACAGACTGAGCTGCTAAAATACATCACCGAACATGTGTTGAGTCTGGGCCAAACCAAGTGTACAATTGGAGAGGACACACACCGATTTTCCTTAACAAACGTGAATATATAAAAAAAGAATATAAAGAAATAAATAGATAAATAAAATAAATAGAATAGATGAAGAAAAGACATCTCTGTTGGCAGGGAAAATTAAAGCGGAACATATAGAAAATATTTTCTCCTGTATATTGGGGGGGGGGGCAGAT
>JAFFST010050402.1:0-18522 GCA_022414735.1 Noturus placidus | reverse complement strand
TTGAAATAAACAAGGTTGCCCAAACTTTTGCAGACCACTGTATACACACACACACACACACACACACACAGTGGGGGATAAAAGTATTTGATCCCCTCCTGATTTTGAAAAAGTAAGTACACCCCTCACATTTGTGTAAATATTTTATGATATCTTTTCATGTGACAACACTGAAGAAATGACACAGTGCTACAATGTAAAGTAGTGAGTGTACAGCTTGTGTAACAGTGTAAATTTACTGTCCCCTCAAAATAACTCAACACACACATTAATGTCTAAACCGCTGGCAACAAAAGTGAGTACAACCCTAAGTGAAAATGTCCAAATTGGGCCCTATTAGCTATTTTCCCTCCCCGGTGTCATGTGACTTATTGTATTAAATCCATTTCATACACACACACACACACACACATACATACACATAGTTAATTTAATATAATACACATACAGCGCATCCGGAAAGTATTCACAGCGCCGCACTCTTCCCACATGTTCTGTTACAGCTTTATTCCAAAATGGATTCATTATTTTCCTCAAAATTCTACAAACACCCCATAATGACAACGGGAAAGAAGTTCGTCTGAAATGTTTACAAATTTATTCAAAATAAAAACAATTACAGCACATCCTGCATCCTGTTTCCTCTGATCATCCTGGAGATGTTTCTACAGCTTGATTGGAGTCCACCTGTGGTAACTTCAGCTGATTGGACAGGATTTGGAAAGGCACACACCTGTCTATATGAGGTCCCCCAGTGAACAATGCATGTCAGACACAAACCAAGCCATGAAGTCCAAGGAACTGTCTGGAGACCTCTGAGACAGGATTGTATCGAGGAACAGATCTGGGGAAGGGTACAGAAACATTTCTGCAGCATTGAAGCTCTCAATGAGCACAGTGGCCTCCATCATCTGTAAATGGAAGACGTTTGGAACCAGCAGGACTCTTCCTAGAGCTGGCCGCCCGGCCAAACTGAGCGATCGGGGGAGAAGGGACTTAGTCGGGGAGGTGACCAAAAACCTGATGGTCACTCTCTGCAGAACTCCACCAGTCAGGCCTGTATGGTAGCGTGGCCAGATGAAAACCACTCCTCAGTAAAAAGCACATGACGGCCCGCCTGGAGTTTGCCAAAAGGCACCCGAAGGACTCTCAGAACAACGTTTGAACAAACATCGAACTCTTTGGCCTGAATGACAAGCGTCATGTCTGGTGGAAACCACGCACCACTCATCACCTGGCCAATACCATCCCTACAGTGAAGCATGGTGGAGGAAGCATTCATGCTGTGGGGATGTTGTTCAGCGGCAGGAACTGGGAGACTAGTCAGGATCGAGGGAAAGATGAATGCAGCAATGTACAGAGACCTCCTTGATGAAAACCTGCTCCAGAGCGCTCTGGACCTCAGACTGGTATGAAGGTTAATCTTCCAACAGGACAACGACCCTAAGCACACAGCCAAGATAATAAAGGAGTGGCTACAGGACAACTCTGTGAATGTCCTTGTGTGGCCCAGCCTGAGCCCAGACATGAACCCGACACTAAGACTTGAACCCAGACTGTGCACCGACGCTCCTCATCCAACCTGATGGAGCTTGAGAGGTCATGCAAACAAGAATGGAAGAAACTGCCCAAAAATAGGTGTGCCAAGCTTGTAGCATCATTCTCAAAAAGACTTGAGGCTGTAACTGGTGCCAAAGGTGATTCAACAAAGTATTGAGCAAAGGATGTGAATACTTTTTGTTATATACACACTTTATACACACACACAGTGTTTTGTTTCCCGGTCTTGTGCTGTAACGTTGATGTGCCTTTTTAACCTCTTAATTCCTCTAAGCTGTGCAGCACTTTGGTCAGCATCAGCTGTTTCTAAATGTGCTCTAAACTGGAAATCAATTGAATTGAACATATACAGCACTCTTGTTTGTCCCAGCCCACTTTAACTTCACTTTATGCATACAAAAAAGGTCTTATTTTTCCATTCATGTGTCAATCCTATTTCATATCTCTTGCCTGAAACATTCTTTTCCAGAGTTCATCCATTACAGATTACGAAAACCATTCCGTTTAGTTCTCGTTCACTCAACCCTGTCACCTGAACACATTCACCCCGATGAAATATCTGGAACATTCCAAAAAATCAAATCTTTAACAGGGAGTTGCGTCGTCCGAATTTCCTGAAGATCATGAGAACTTTTACATTTATTGCGTCTGTCAGACGCCCTTAACCAGAGCGACTTCCATTCATCTCATTTTTAGACCATTGAGGTTTAAGGGCAGCTTGCCAGTACTCGGATTTGAACTCGCAACCTTCCGTTCAGAAGACAAACATCTTATCCGCTGAGAAAAGTACACTCCCTCATTCTGATTGCTTTATTTTCAAGTTACAAGAACAACAATTTTATCCAAATGAGGTAAATCATTATAAAGTCCTTAGGCTATTAGCATGGATGCTAGTTAACCACATTTTTGCTAATTCCGTGCTAAAAACGCAGCCTGTTACTTATTTAAGAGCAAAATGCAGCAAATAAACCTTGTAAACTCAATTTCCTGAATAGTTAAGTGCTTGTTTTCCTAAATTCAACATTAAAAACGATATAAAAGAAAATGCAGCAAATCTAAATGTATATATAAATGCAAATGGCATCCCACTTGTGGAATCACTCAAACGTCACACCACACCACACACGGTGTTACTTTAACCGTCACTCGATGGGTGTTTCAGATGAAGCTCAGCCCATCTCATCCACTAGAGCAGGGGTGTCCAATCTAATCTGGAAAGGGCCGGTGTGGTGCAGGTCTTCATTCCAATCAAACCGAAGCCACACCTGAGTCTACCAAAAGCCATGATCAAGTGATTAAACGGGTGGAATCAGGTGTGGCAACTCCTTGATTAGAATGAAAACCTGCACGCCCACCAGCCCCTTGAGGATAAGATTGGACTCCCTTGCACTAGAAGATCCATCAGAAGCACCTCTTGAAGCAAGAACACAAGTTGGCACAAACAACCTGAACCTCCAGCATCTTGCTGATTTTAACCCCAGCAGGTCTCCTGTAATGACGGCCAAAGCTCTGTCTCAATTAAATCACTGCAAATCATTCAATTTCATGATGACAGAGAATCGAGGCCTGCTGAGTTTCCGTCGAGCGGACAGCCTGTGATGACCGATGTACGGTCTTCTGGAAAGACTGGAAAAGCCTTTCTCTCGGTACGCATGCCTGCTGATGAAAGCAATCGCTCAGGAAGGAAAATAAAAGCACAGACATCTACTCCATATTAAAGACAAGTACGAACAATAAAAACGACCGACACAAAACAAAAACTTTTAAACAGCAGTTGTTATCAAAGCCAAATTGCCTTCAACGAGTAGCATACATGGGAAAAAAATAAAAATAAATAAATAAATAAAATGCTTTTCAATAATGTCAAGTCGAGCCAAAAAGCTGCCAGGAAGACAGTTCACTGTGGTGGGAAACACATGAGCATTGTATGGAGCTTGGCAGCACTGCTGCAGATCACTCTTCTTGAAGAATGAGGGTTGTTTTAACATGAGTATAATGCATACATGCATACTTCCAGACAATTTATTTTTTATGGCATTGCAAAAAGTTTCAAAATGGATGCAAAATTGGGAAAATATGCCTCAGGATCTAAACCTATTGAGTCTCTGGAGATAATTTACTGGCATGGCAAAGTAGAGTAATGTCTTCAAAAAGGAGGGGCCAAAAAAATAAACAAGAAACTACACACTTATGTATTCCTGAGGAATGATCGATCAGAGCGAGATGAAATCTTCACGTGAGGTTGCCTTCTCAGTCCCGCTTAAATCCCCTCCTACCTTTATTTCTGCTTTTAAGAAAGGAGTTGTGTAGCATCTGAACTAAACTTTTGTTCGAGGAAGAGAATTTAAGGCTAATAAAACCAATATACTGGACTATTTGTTTTCTGTAGGAACACATTTTACTCTATAAAGGGGCCTAATGGCATTTACACACAGCCAGTCTGATTCACAAAGCCAATAGGAGATTTACGGGCAGTGTGCTTTAGTGTCAGCTAGGGGCTCACTCATGGGCCAAGCCAGATGGATTTAATAATCAATGACGACAAATCCAAGTATCTAAAGCAACCTTTGCAGAACCATGTCCACTCGCGACCGGTTCTTTTGTGCATACGTTGCGACATTTAGTGCTAAAAGAGATCATGGAATAAGTGTAGTGATGCCAATCGTCAGTGCAAAAATCGCCAATCAATCATCACCCACCTCTTCCATGCTCATCTTCTGTAGCTCCTCCTCCCAGGCGTCCCTCTGGCTGCGGTGGTAAGCTGAGGGTGGAGCCAGGTCCTGCAGGATGTGGGGGTCTCTCTCATGACAAAGGGCTGTGAGGTGGCCAATGTACAATTTCAGCTTACTGCGGTTCTGATTGAGGTCTATGAGAGGGGGAATAATCTGTAAAAATAAAAAAAATTAAAATAAGAGCCCTGTTAGCAATACGATCCAGCCGATATCCACTGTGCAACAATGGTTCCAAGCAGGAAGCACGTTTAAGAAGCCAGGACACAAATAAAATATCCGTTACCATATGTGACTGGTACAGGAGGAGCCAATTTTCAAAAAAGAAAAAAAAAATAGTGATAAACAGTGACACAAAGGTAAATGATTTCAGATGATGAGAAGAATTTGTAATATAAAACACATTACTAAATCACAATCACATAATGGCGTAATCAAAATTCTTTGTGGAAGAAGGAACTGAAAGAAGTTAGTGTTTTCCAAGCCCAGAAACCTTATCATACATCATTCCTCAGTCTGATTTGTAATTGTACAAACATTCCACACAATTATGGCCTTCTTCTGATTGTCCTGAACTGTGGAGAACAGCCTTAACATCCAAAACATACTGATCTCTCTCTCTCTATCTATCTATCTATGACAGAGTCACTGATACGGCTTGCTCATACACACCCCATCTCACATGTTCAATAAGTGAAACGTACACTCATTCAGACCATATGTGCCTTGGAGTGGCTTTCATAAGGAGTGAAGTTTGGGTATGAAAAAGATGCTCGGCCCAACACATTCTTCATCCACAAGACTGTTTGATCTAGCACAAAGTAAAAGAATGATGGATAAAATACTGCAGCTCCAGAAAGGAGGGAGGAAAGGTGTGGGCAGACAGGAGATACAGCCACGGATAGCGCGGGGCCGGGTAACAGGATAGGTGTGCTAAGGTAGACCCAAACCCCGGCCTGCCAGAACCCTCCAGCCTCCTAACTGCCTGGCTCTGCTTTGAAGAGATTGAGTGTTGCATGTGCTAAATGCATCGCTATTGTCTTTGGACTGCTTGACCGAGAGAGGATCATTTCTCTGAGCTTCTGCATCCAGCATGAGACAAAAGAAGATGGACTTAGAAGAGAACTTCAGGAAGTCGAGTAAATGCTCCCAATTTGCTACATTTATCAATGCACTTATTCAAAAATAGTTTACAAGGGAAAGAAATATCGTCTTCATGAAAATCCAGTTCGTTTGGAAGAATATTTCGTATCCTACACGAGGTTCTGCACGGGCTGAATCTCTAATCGGAACCCCAGAACTAAACGTAAGGTCAGATGTGCTGTGAACACGCTTCAGACTTTACAGCTGATTTACTGTAATTCATCAACATACGCATGGGAAGTATGCAGAAAATCACTGTTACAGAAACGGATGTAAATCTGGCAGGTCTGATTTGAAAACCATCTACACACACTTGTATTAAAAGCACAGGTAAATGATCTGTAGCTTGGTAGAACGTGAACGTCCGTAAATAAAGTGAAGACAAGGCTGCAGGGATGGCATGATGGGAGAATCTATTTTAGTCTGAGGTTTGCAAACACCAGATGAAACTTTTGGGTCCAGACACACTATTAATTCCTAGACCACCACCACCACGCATTTTCTCCAGGGCAAAATCTTAGATTCAGTCTTTGTTAGCTCAGCACGAGATTTCTACAGGGTGTACACAAGCTATTTAGTAAAAATTAGAACAGAGGGATATTTACAACAACAAAAAAAAAAAAAGAAACAAAGACCGGTTAGATGCCACCAGTAATAATGTGTCTAAAGTGTCCGTAGTGTATGAATGTGTGTGTGAGTGTGTATGTGATTGTGCCCTGTGATGGACTGGCACTCTGTCCAGGGTGAACCCCGCCTTGTGCCCGATGCTCCCTGGGATAGGCTCCAGGTTCCCCAGTGACCCTGAAAAGGAGTAAGCGGTTGAAGATGGATGGATATTTATAACGCCATATGAAAGTCAGCGTATTGGCTTTTTATTGATAGCTGGGACTAATAGCATACATGTGCGGATTCCTCACTCTACCTGAACACTCGGTGCCATCTGGTCAGCCTCACCTAAAAACCTCAATCAGGGATTATTTTTCCCCAGTCCAGGTTAACACATGGAGGATATTTAGGATCTCGAACTCAACTGGCAGGCAGAGAGAGAAGAGAAGAGATTGAGGCTTTAAAGATGCACGATAATAAAAGACTTTTAAACCACTGTGACTGAAGTGTTTTCTTGCAGGCCAGGCGGTTACATTCGGAAAACAGCTCCATTCAAATGTCTTCGCTTTAGTCGTAGCATCTTTTTCTTTTTTTCCTCCTGTGTTACACAAAAAACAAACAAACAAAAAAAAAAACACGCATTCTTGTTCACTAGCCCTGTTGACCGGGAGCGTTTTTGCTCCCTTATAACCGCCTTTAAAACCGGTCCAAAAAAAAGATGGGATTTGTTTCGACTACAACTTGTTTCTCCTATAGCTTTAAGTAAGGAGGAATGGGATCCATCGTTCATGCTGAAGACAAATGTTCTCCCGAGCGCTACGCCATTTGTCTAGCCGTGCAACAGCTGACCTGCTTCTTCTCTTCGGGTGATAAACAGCCCAACAACACTGTAGCATACCGTGCTAGCATGTATAGTACATGCGGACAAGCGGAATGTTCCAGAAAAGTTTCATGAGGATGGATGATTCCTGCTCTTTAGGACGACGGCGGTTATTTTAGCAGTTAGCATCGATCTTGCTAGTTGGCAGGGCTTTCTGGTGGCTGGATTTTGTCATCGGTGTTTTACTAATGTCATGTTTTTTTTCCGTCGCGTTTAAAACATTTGTGTGGTGAAGCGAGGCGTCAGAGGTCATAAATAATACGAAAATAACAACAAATATTATGTCCAGGTGGGAGATTTATGACTAGGGATTTTTTTTTTCTTCTTTCACTCCACTCAAAGGACCGTTTGTGTCCTCGTGTTACTGTGTGCAAGGCTGTGTGTGTTTTCTAAATAACATTGTGGAAAAATGATGTAACACCATGGTCAAACTTTCATCTATCTTTATTCTTCGCTGTCGCCGCCTGTGTCCTTTCATTCTCTCTGAAAGAGCATTCAGTGTCTATTACACTGTAATCCAAGATCGTGGATGCTGGCAGTCTCCGGTTCCCACAGATGGGTGAGACAAACAAGTAGTGAACTGGGTAGATGTGTTTTCTAACATTACTCCCATTTTCCTGTCACATTTGTCTCTGAAAACCGCACAGACTCGAGACACTCTTGGCTGAGAGTCTTTTGGCTTGTGGGTAGAGGATATTTAAGTATACTATAAGTGATACTATAAGTGAGTAAGATTAAGTAGTCGCCTCGCTATACAGAAGGTTGGATACCGAACTCCAACTCTCTCGAAATGTATTCTCTGGCCTCGTCTACAGTCTCTGCATTGGAGAACTCCTCAGAGGAATCTTGCTCAGGCCCTACTTCATTATGACCTCTCTAAAAGAAGCTGTCTTCGCTAGATGCTGGACTGAAGTACACGTCCACATACCTGGCACTGTCATACCTCAGACCTCCCCCTACCTCCTCCGTTGTCCATGAGAGAAAAAGAGTAGACCGCTCAACAACAACCCAGCCTCCCTGTTCTCTTCCCCCTTCATCAATCACCCATCAGTTCATCTAGCGCTATTCGATACCCATGCTGAGAAGTAGCAATGTGGATCAATGCTGTCAGTCAAGCAGTCCATCAGAAACGAGCCAATGGATTCCTCCACATGGTCCAGAGCAAAGGGAGTCCCCATGCAACAGGAATCCAAACTCCACCATCAGCCTGTGTGGGGGAGGATCTGAGGATCACAAAGAGGCCACCATACCTCTTGGTAGCACAAACCAGACCTTAATGCACATCCTTTCCCTATAGTTGCGACTTTTATTGGGCTATCCACTTACAGCCACGCAGCGCTCCTTGGCTAAGAGAGGTTAAGAGTAAAAAAGATAAATGGATAGATGACTGCAAAGCCTAAAATCCACAGGCCTCTGACAAATCCGCTGGGCCGGTGATCATAAAAAGTGTTTCAAGAAAGAGACAAATCTACTCACAATGGAGCGCAAAAAAAATAAAAAATTGGAGTCTTGTAACGAAAAATGGCCACCACACACTCGCGCATACAAACGTTCTCTGTTTCGCTCTCCTGTCTCAACCCCCTCACATCCATGGCAATCTGAGCACAGAGAACAGATGTGGAATGAAGATTAAGAGCAGGTGAGTTTGTCTGTCTTCCAATGCGGTCATATCATATATTTGATTGCCTCTACCTTTCCGCACTGCCTCTCTCCACAGCTCGCAATATGCCTCTATTAAAGCAGCATACATATAATCCATTCCTCCACACAGCCCTATAGCACCGGATATTTAACACTAAAAAACGCAGCAGCAACGTTAATTTCTAAAAGACGCAAGATTTATGTGCATTCTGGCTTGGAGGCTGTAGCTTTTTACGAACTTAGTGCCTCGTCACCTATTTATGCAGGCGTTTTATATGAATGCCATTAGATTTATATACTAATGGGGGAGGAGGGGGGTTATGGCCATTGACGTGCACAGGATGGAGCTCTCAGTCAGTGATTGGCTAATATAAAGAGCAGGTCTTTATTAACACAGCAAGAGGGAAGAGAAGCCGGGCAGGTCTGTGTTGACTCTGGAGAAGTATAGAGGGAAATTTTACACTAACGTGCAATGTCACCTCCATAGCGCCATTTAAACAGACCATGAAGTCTGCAGTCTATAGACTGTGTTCCATTCATTGTGCATGTGTTTGCTTCATAACAATTAGTAAAAGGAGTGCTAGTATGCCAGGATGAAATGTAAGTGCCTGGAAGAGGAAGGAAAGGCTGTTTGGGATTACCTTCGGCCCCAGGAGGAGGTTAAGTAAGTGGCAGTCGGGGTTATGACCTTTGAGGTGTTAGAGGGTAGGGTTAAAAAGGTCGGACACTACTCGAACAGACAGAGATGAAGTAGGCTATTCTTCCTGTGTGCAGTACAGCGAGGAGAAAATACAGGACAGCTTTGGAGATTCAATCTTACAACTTCCCAATCAGTAGTCCTGAGCCCTAACCGCTGGGCCACCACTACCCAGTATAACATTACCACATTCCTGCCTACCCTGCTTCAACACTGGACGAAAACAAAACCACTACATTCCTTCATTTTCAATGAGCTTTGGAGATTTACAGTGACAGGATGGTGAGCAACCGCTGGCAAAGCAAAGTGGCAAGCAATGGGAGGGACAATGGTAGGGTTCGCCGCTATAAAACAATATTGTTGCGTTTTACTTCCATATCCAATGTTGTGCTATTCGTACTGTGAATAAACAGCAGTGAGTGTGACCCCAGTCACTGCTCCCCAGAAACGTTATTTTTACTGGGAAAAACGTCCAATTTGTCATCTTCCGTATGTTCTGTAGACAGCTATGTAGATTGTGTACGTATATCACAATAGCCAGGGGCTAAAAAAGTATCAAAAGGGAGAGGGGGGCAAAGGGGGCACTTAATCTATAACAGTAAACAATATGAGATGATCTGCGAGCTCTGGGTTGAGTGTATGATACTGAGATTAACTAACGACAAACTAAGAGTGACTTGAATAATCACTGCCAGTGTCAACACGGGGGTGGTTTTAGTTTAGTTAAGTTATAGAATACATGTAGATCCTGGGCAAATCAGTATGTTTTGGGTCTGTTAAGAATCCATTCTTACTCACGCGCCATGCTCCAGAGCTGTTCTACATACTCTTGATACATCTGGCCACCCTGTGCAGTGGGATATTAAATGCATCATGCTCACACAAATCTCCCATGAGCACTTCAGAGACGGCAACCTCTGCAACATCTCAAAATAAAACGGAAAACGAAAAAGGAAGATGAAACTAACTCTTTCATCCTGAGGTCAGGGGGACTTTCCCCAGTGTAGGCACTCATCACCATGAGACCCCCGTGGAGAGTCAAGGAAAATAAAGTGAAGAGAACCGGAGGATGAATCCCCTTACATAATCAGGACAAGGGCAGATGCATCTAACAGACCCAGAGGTCCAGAGGGTATAAAACATGACCTTTTACACCATGCACTGTCTCAGCAGACAGGCAGGATTTAGATCTAGACGAAGTGAGTGAAACGCTCAGCAGGCCAGATAGACACACAGCAAAACTGCGCTGAGTGACTGACAAAAACACACACACACACACACACACACACAACATAAACGTTTCAGCACAACGTAAAGCATAACTTAAGCCTTAATATAACCTCCTACACATGGATGTATGTCCTGCTGAATGGCAAAGCATAAAGCACACATGGCAGATTTACCAGAGCAGAGTCAGCCAGTTGTTGATAACAGCCATATACTCGCCGGTGGAGTTATATAAAGGAACGGCATAAGTAGAGGCAGAGTGATGACAAAATGAAATAGATGTGAGAATGGAAGAATGACAGAGTGAACAAGTATGGAACAAAGAAGGTGTAATACTTCGGCGCTCCCTCCACCTCCGTTCTTCATCTCTCATGCTGTCCATGGACGGTTAAGTGCTAAATGAGCTGGGAGATTTAAGATCACTGTTCGACAGAGGAAGCAGGGGGCCTGGCCCAAGCTAGTGCTTTCTGATTTGCCCAAAACCACACCACCTCCATGTCTCCATGGTGGGGGGGGAGATCATGCGCTGCTACAGGCCTCCTGTACACATGCCTGGAAGGAATTAGAGTCTGTTGACAGGTTGAGAGTTTAACAGCAATACAAAATGATGCGCAAGAGTCTGTAGAGGTATACGTACATGTATGATTACTAAAGTGAGGCAGTTGTTGGGGTTTTTTTTTTTTTTAATCTTAAAGCTAGCAACTCTGATTCAGGTGTTAGCTGACTTGGTATTTGTCTTGGACTTGATCTTGGCTGACTTACTACTTGACTCTGACTTTAGACTAGACTCATAATTTTAGCCTGGATAAAAACGTGAACGAAAACCTAATAAATCATCAGTCAAGATTAAAGCCGTAAATAGATTATAAATTTATTTTCCGACCTTATATTGCGCAATATGTACAGTATGACTACATTTTTGCGGTGCTCTTTGAATGCAGCGTTCGGTGTTGTTGGGTTTGAATGATATGGAATAAAAATAAATAACAGCAGAACAAACTTCACATTTTAAAATAATAGTATAAAACAGGTCGGGTGCTTTGCATAACAGGGCTCTTCACTCATGGGTCATGGAGTGCTTGGTCTGTTTTGGACACTTTCGGCCACAAGCTTGAAGGATGAAGTCACACTTCCAAACTTTTGAAAGCTGGGATACAATGAGCTTTCCGATGAAAGATATAGTCACTGTTTGTAAAAGGTTCACAGCATTTAGGCTTTTGTTTGAACGAGTGGAAAATAAACATGGTTAGCCATCTGTAATGTCGGACAACGGCCTCTCCCTGTGAAAGGCGGTGGTTCACGGACATGGCTAGTGAGCAGACTTTCTAGAGAAAGTGCGAAATCTGACTGCAATGCATTTGTATTTTAATAAGATTGAAAATTAGCGTTTTATTTAATGAGTTGAAGGATACACAATAATATACACAAATATACTACAGCTACTACAGGGGGCAGTGGTGGCTTGGTGATTAAGGCTCTGGGTTATTGATCAGGGGTTCAAGCCCCAGCACTGTCAAGCTGGGCCCTAGAGCAAGGCCCTTAACTCTCTCTGAGCCCAACTTCCTAACATGCTGGGGTATGTGAAGAAAAGAATTTCACTGTGCATGTGTATATGTGATCCATAAAGACTCATTATTAATGAGTCCACCTAAACACATTAGAATCGACTCTTGAGACTTGGCGACAATAAATACACACCTAAACAAGAGATTTCTCATCTAACGCTAAACAGTAGTGTATGCAGACAAAGTAGCAAAGCAGTAAGCATAAACTGGACTGTTTATTACTCACGTAAAACCTACTAACAAATCTCTCTCTCACCTATAATGAACAGCTGGGGAAAAAAATAAGACTGTCAACTACACTGTCAGAGGCCATGCCCTCTAATGCAAGTTTAATTTGTGGGGATTTTCCACTGCTCATGGTCATGGTCTATTATTTAATGATATTATGAGTGATTTCCCTTCCCAGCCTGGAGAAAGAGAGCTGGTGGGCCAGATGCCCGGGGAAAGGGCTCCAACATCCGCCTATTAACACATCCTGCAGTGATGCCTTGCGCCAGAGGCCTAAAAAAGTTCCACCGGCATAAACCTCACCGCAATGAGACTCAAACGTCCCTGGTTTGTAAGCCCACTCTCCTCAAACGTCACGTCTCTGCGGCCTCCTGCTACACGTCCTAAGTTCACAGGGTTTATAGGAAAGAGGAGCTAACTCATTTGTTTTAAAATGATTATTTATAAAAGAAAATTGACAACCTGCATGTTCCAACCACAGTTTAAAATCCTAGTTGTGTCATTATGTGATCTACTGGCCAACCATGACTGCAAGAATTGATCTAGTGGTAGTGCTAAGCTAATAAGAAACAAAACCAAACGCTTTTTATCCCCTAATACCAAGGGAATGCAGTGGAATATAGATGTGTTTTTCTCTAGAAGGAACACCAGTAATGCAGCGGTTTAACCGGCTTCGACAGTCCATTTGCTTATTTTGCCCGGCACATCCTCGAATTGTTGACATCTAAAAGGAGAAACCAGAAACGTGGATGCGTCATTAAATCGTATTTTCCTCAGATGACGCATCCTGGGAGTGCGAAACAAAGTCTTTGGTTTGTCGAGACCTTAGAAGTCAGGACACTTGGGGAAAAAGAATTCCACAGAAAAGCATCTATATGCCAAGGGGTGAGAAGGGGCATAACACACAGGAGACAAAAGTGTGCCTATGCATGGGAGGCAATGAGATAACAGGAGGCGAGAGAAGATTAAAGCACTGAACTCTTCATATCTAGAGTCAGGGAGTAAAAAGCTAGGAGGCCCTTCAGAAATGAGCAAAGCGTGACTTGCTCCACTTTCCATGTGATTAGGGAGATAAATATCAGCCTGAGAGGTGTTGAACGGATTGCGTTGCTATTTATAGATGGAGGAAACGTCGGATTGGAGATCTGAACAGCGTGAAAGCAGAATGTTCAGAGAGATAAAAAAAAAAAAAAAACCCTCCTAAAATGAAATGACAAGTGTACACACATCCACCCACCCACCAACACACACATCACTGCACACAAGAGTTCTGACCAACTTGGCAGAGGACCACACATTTCCCTCAGGGAAAACGCAGAAGCTGCTGCAGAGGGAGTCTAGCTAAAACAGAAGTGCCACTGTGAGTCAGCCTGATGTTAAGCAGGAATTCTATTCAGGATCACAGCGAGATTTCTGAGGTCTGTACAGGATCCCAGAGAGATTTCAGCAGAGTAGTCAGGATCCCAGAGAAAGCTCAGAGTTCTCCCGAGTTCTATTCATAGTTTTCAGTCACGTGACTGAGGCGGAGACCAAAAATGGCAGCCAACATTGGGGGACACTCCGTGGAACTGCAGCACAGTTCCTGTCACTTTCCCATCGGTTTCAAGCCACGGATATTTTAATCACCTCTCAAAAGAAGAAAAACACAAAAGGTATTTGAACAAACTGGAGGTTTTGGGCACTTGCGGTTCATAGACAGCATCCGCCGCTGCATTTCAGCCAAGTTCGTGCCGGAGCCCCACTTTGGACATGTTTAGACATATGCCAACAAGTTCGAAGTAATGTTCATCTGAAAATGTCTGAAAATGAAACTTCCCCTTAATTAGCTAGCATTAGCTAACTTTTAACGTAATCGTTTCCCGACTCAGGAAACCGCTCCACTAACTAGCGTAAGTCGTCTGGGACACTGAAGTTGTTTGGGTCACTCCATGAAAATGAACCATGTCTGTACGATGATGTGAAGAGATCATTACTAACAATACAACAATTAAAAGACTCCGTGTTTACTCGAGCCTAGCTTTGAATAAATGTTCGCTTCAAAGACGTGTGTACTTTGATGGTTGTCATTTTTTGCCCTCCTCAGGGACGGACTAATAGCACAAATCCGTGCTTTGCCCTACAGGCGGGAGTTCCTATAAGAATGTGACGTCACGAGAAAACTACGAATTCAGGATCCCAGAGAGATTTCGGAGTTTTGCTCGGGATCCCAGAGAGATTTCAGAGTTCTACTCGGGATCAAGGGGAGATTTTGGAATTCTGCTCGGGATCCCAGAGAGATTTCTGAATTCCGCTCAGGATCCCAGAGAGATTTCGGAATTCTGCTTAGGATCCCAGAGAAATTTTATGAGTCCAAGTGCTGCAGAAGATACTAAGAGGAAACTCTGAGTGAGAACGATCTGATCACATTTGGATCATCAATCTGTCTACAGAGAGGGTGTGTGGTTCAGATTCAGCAATGTAAACATTGCTAATAAGAAAATCATTTCCACCACAAAAACACTAGCATATGTTGGTGTATGAGTCAAATTTTTTGCCCAAAATGTGTGTCAAGCAACAGTAAGAAAACAGCAAGGCCATTACTTATAAGCAAATTCTCAATTTTTTAAACCACAGAATCAGCGTGAAATGAAAGTGACCGCAACAAGAAGCAAATCGCTCATGTCCCACATACCTTCCCCTTCAGTGAATTGGTTTTCTGCCGGGAAAATTTTATTTGCATTTTGTCTGATTGTTGCTTTAGCTTAAAATGCTCAAAGTAGTAGTTTACAGGTGGCTCCCGTACGGTCATAGCAACTGGTCAAAAATTGTAAATGCTACGTCAAAACCGTGGATGTTGGCACTCATGCAAATTACAGGCCAGATAAAGCACTCCATGTAAATCTGTCGACTGGGTCCTTCCACTGTTTGCTCTGTTGGTTGCCTTCGTCTTTCAGCACATCATCGTATGTGACGGAAATTCATTTCCCCTCATACATCATAATAAATGAGTCAATTTTCCCACATTGACTCCTGATTCACTGACGAATCCATAAAGACCAGGTCCATTTCTATGGCCGGAACTGTGTGCCCCTTGAAAGCCCAAACTCAGCAAGGGCCCCACCACTGTCTACCCTACTGTCTGCACCAGGCCCACGGAGCCAGAGGGCAGCTTTTATATTGGACTCATATGGAAGGAGGAAAGTTTTAACATGACCCCCTGCAATTTCCCGACCAACACATGTTTCGAATTTTAATCGAATTATACATGTTTGCGCTGGAGTCAGCTGGAAATCACAAAGAGGAGGGGGGAAAAGAGAGGAATAAACAATGCGAGTACAAATACGAATCAGAACGCAAACACACATTTTATGTTTATATTAATGACTATAACAGAGCTGTTGAAATGTTTCCTTTCTAACCACCAGGCCCGCTCCTTATTGAAAAACAAATTGCACACTATTTCATAGTTCCTTCATAGTAGAGTGGGAATTGCTTTAATAATGTGGGTAAGTGGTGTGTGGCTACGCTTATGGAGGAGTTCAGCAGAGGGCAAAAACGCTGACCAGTCCAGAGCACAGAGTACCCACTGACCCTAGCAATAACAAGTGATGGCCAAGCTCTGTTTTACAATTTTCCATACGAATGCACGGTCCAAGTGGTTAGTAATGTCAAGGGTCACCTGAGGTGAGGTGAGATACTGACAAAGTATTCATTACTTATATAACCGTAGTGTTTTGGATCCATGATGATGGAGTCACTTTCGATCTCGGTGACAAAAGAAGCCGATGACTTCATGTGGCGGTGAAGTGAGGGACAAAGTCCAGATGTTAACATTGTGGCAAGGCTTTTTTTATTTTTAAAAGGGAAAGAGAAACCATTACTTTGTCACTTCAGACCTTCAGCACTGTAATGATGACTGAACTACACAAGTGGTCAAAGTATAAGGCTGCTGATTACAGTGCTTTGGAACATATAATTAAATCTGTAGTTCAAGAAATGTTGCCAGGAAGTGTGAAAAGCTGTGTCACAGCTGTGTGAAAAGATTTCAAAAGACCAATAGTGTTAAGCCTAGTGAAAGCTATTCCTATAACGGATATTACGTGTGTTTAAAGGAAGTGCGTATACTCAGCTTGGGTTTCATTAAGGCCAATGCATGAATCATAGTAAAAAAAAAAAGAAAAACGAATGAATTACGGGTTGAACACAGAAAAGGTGCACACCACTGGAAAGAATCAGAGGACAAATGAGGTGGAGACACGTCTTCAAACAAAACAAAAGCAAAAGCACCTGGGGCCTGTACCATGAAGCTGGTTTAGGTGACTAGCCAGGTACGTTTCAGTTTAATTTGTGCTAACCATGGGTTTTAGGTACCGTAAAACTGGCTCGGCTATTACCGGTGTTCATCGTCATAGTAACTTACGCTCCATGGCACCAAGATTTCAATCTGTTTATTCTCATTGTTAGCCTAGAAAAGTAAATGTACGCATCGGGCACAAGGCGGGGTACACCCTGGACAGGGTGCCAGTCCATCGCAGGGCACCATCACATACACACTCACATTCATACACTATGGACACTTTAGACACGCCAATCAGTCTACCATGCATGTGTTTGGACTGGGGGAGGAAACCGGAGTACCCGGAGGAAACCCCCCCGACACACGGGGAGAACATGCAAACTCCGCACACACATGGCCCTGGCGGGACTCGAACCCTGGACCCTGGAGGTGTGAGGCGAATGTGCTAACCGCTATTGGCTGCTTGGTGCTGCCATCACACATTTACGTGCACGCGCTTGTGGACTAATCATAGCTTAAATATCAAAGCCCGAGTTGACAGAGTTTGTTGATAACCAGCGTCATGGATCCAATAATAATTTAATTTATCTATTTGTATAGCGCTTTTTTTACAATGGTACATTGTCTCAAAGCAGCTTTACATGAAATATCAATTTACATTTACAAGTGACTAACTAATGAGAGCACATTCACACACCAATGGTAGCAGAGCTGCCATGCAAGGTGCTAGCTTGCCATTGGGGGCAACTTAGGGTTCAGTGTCTTGCCCAAGGACACTTCGGTATGGGATCACCCGGGCCGGGATTCGAACCGCCAACCCCACGGTTAGTGGATTAGTGGACAACCCGCTCTACCGACTGAGCCACAGCCGCCCTAAAAGCCTGATAGGATTGGTTTGGTTTTGTCATCTCAAAACTAATCCCGTAACCCTGAGTTTCTTCAACTAGCTTCATGTTACAGGCCCCTGGAGAAAGACAGACAAAAGCAAGCTACAAGCAGGATGTGTGTCTGGGTTTGTCACTGCGACTCATCTGTCTGCTGGTGTTAGATCACCATTGCAGCACTCGCAACACCCCCCTAAGTCTTCATGATCTTTTTCGTTGCCTCCAAATGTGAAGGTGAGCACCTATGCTGCGTCCTAGTGAGATGCACTGGTACATCACCAGTATAAATAACTGGTAATAACGTCTACTAAACAGTCAATGTACTAGAATGTAACTGACCACCGTTCATCACACACCTAAAGCAGAGATCAGATGTGTGAGGAACCGTTATGGGCTACTGAGCTGACAGAAGACTAATTAAACTGTGTTGGACCACCTGCAATACACTATTGAAAAACAAACTCCCGAGTCATGATTAAATTATTACTCGCTCTAATCATGCAAGTGCACATGCAACCCTGCTTTCCACATCTGGCACGTCACCGAAAGCAAGGTTTCTTGAGCTTCAGTCTAAATGTATATACAGGTTTTGTAAAGTAATATATGCAAAGAGCTAAATTTGCTCGGCAGCACAGATTTAGCACAGGAAGTCTTGGATCGGAAAGAAATTCCACTTTGGACATCATTAGAGCAAACAGCTTTGCAGGCTGTTTTTTTTCTTCTTCTCCTGTGAAGTATTAAGACTGTTGCATTAAGTAAAACATCAGCAGACGGATCAATTTATTTCCTGAAATATAACACAGCCAGCGTGGGAAAGCAATTCTAGTAACGAGAAAGTTAAAAATACATACCAGGAATTGACTCGCAATCCTGCTCGCTGTTCGGCCCAAATCGCTAATTAAACGCATTAAACTGCGTGAACGCGAGTGTTCAGAAAGACTGATGACGGCTCAAATTCCTGCCTATACCGACAGAATCAGGGCTGGCGTATTACAGTGCCTTGCGAAAGTATTCGGCCCCCTTGAACTGTTCGACCTTTTGCCACATTTCAGGCCTCAAACATAAAGATATAAAACTAATTTTTTG
>JAFFST010050395.1:184413-197858 GCA_022414735.1 Noturus placidus | reverse complement strand
GGGTGTAATTCAGGTTTTATATAAAATAAGAGCTTATTATTATTATTATTATTATTATTATTATTATTATTATTATAAGACAGCTGAATAAGCTATTAATAAAGAATTATGCCTTTTTGTTATGTTATATATCCTCAGGAGGAGAGTACATATAAAAACAACTAATTCTATTGAAAAAGGGGAGGTTTATTTTAGGGTATTAATGTTGTTTTAGAAATTAGAGGATTTTTTTTCTTTGTTTGTTTGTTTGTTTGTTTGTTTGTTTGTTTGTCTTTTTAATAATCTATTCGGTGAGAATAAGCCGAAGCTTTATGGATTTCATTTTACATTTCTATCTAAGAAATATTAGACATTTTTGAAACTGTTTAGTGATTTTAATATGAAAGTTTTAAGCTGTTTGGGTGGTAAAGTTCAGATGTAATCTCATTGAATGCCCTAACAGGACACACAGCTGTTGGTGCCATGTAATCTCTTCTTAAACAATCACCTTATTCTGTTACTGAGAGTGTAATGGAAAAACAAGGGCCTAGGTGTGAAAAACATTTCCGGTTCCGATGTCACAATAATCTGGTCTTTCTCTCCCTCTTCTGGCAGGACCCGTGTAATGCAAAGGAGTGTTCTAGGAGGATGCTGCCCATTGAACATGAGAGTGAAATGAACGCCAGCTGAACAAATGAGTGTGAAGACAGGTTCAAGCGCAGGTCACCATCTGCCTGCCTACAAGTGCCGGCACACTGCAACCCAGCCGCACAGTCATCTTAAACACATCAGTCGCATGCGCACACCCGCACACGCAGCTGCACAATATGGCGTCGGTGCAAGAGAACGAAATGGAGAACAGGGTGAGGTGAAAGATGGGCCGGAGCCACTGAATGAAGAATAAAGACAGGGAAAGTACAAAGAGATGAAATGCTGACGGGAATGTGCTAAACTGCACACACAGACGACTGAGATTCATACACTCCACCTGGCCAGTGAGAACCATTAGAGGTTCAATGAGTACCAAATGCCTTTAGTGTCTCCTAAACACTCACTAACTGCTTCCATATGTGACTTTTACAGAAGAGATGCGCATACTGACACTCTCTTTGTCCATTTCTCACTGTCTCGTGTAGATAGATCCAATGCCCATGTTCTTTCGGGGGAGTTTTAACTCCATACTTGATGATAGTACATCACAGTCATGAGATATGTTCTGTGAAGAAAAAAAAAGTCTAAGGCAGGGGGGAGCAAAACAAGAGCTTAGAGTGAAACACTTACTATTTTTTTTTTTTTTGCAGGATGTGAGTTTTATTGGGACCAGGCCCCTCTACATCTGGTCCAATGTAGTTCATCTGTTTAAAAATTAGTCAGGCATTGACCTCGGACGGCTCCCCTCGTGAGGGTCCTGATGTAGGGTTAACTCAAATATGGATCCCATCAGACTAAAGGAGATCGGGTTTCCTACCTCGGAGACCTTGGTAACTCAGAGCGGATGAAAACAGTAAAATAGGGCCCTTCGTTACGGAAATGCTCCTACATGCTACACTGCTGTGTGTGTAGAGGGTTGTTTCCTCGCATTACAGTACAAGAGCAGACAGCTAGTGTACTGCACGCCTCAGAGTTATTGACACAATAGCCTCTGTCACGAGTCTGAAACAGGATGACTGTGTAAATCCATGCCAGTGAAACAGATGGAATGAAGTACTGTTGTCCTTGAGAAGTGCCTTTTCACCTACATACAGTAAATGACATGATAGGAACATTAGTCTTGTGTGATCGAGAACAGAAAACAAGTCGACAAGGGCAAACATTCATGAACACTTCATCACATGCCATGCAACTGTTACAACTATGTAATGTGTCATTACGGCTAGAAACTATATCCGTCATGTATAACAGAACTACTCGTTTTACATAATTATAAGTATTTAATGTGAATAAAATACATAGTCTAGTTGAACTGTGGAATCTGGAGTCAGAACATGATCATAATGTTCTATATTTTTTTCCTCTAACAGAAGCTTTGACAGTTTAAATCATAGGTTAAATCTCAGACATTATTGATATATTATGAACTTACACAGGGACTTGTATGGCTGACAGGCGACATGAACGTGTGTAATTATTCAACTTTTCTGTAAGGAGTCGTTTATCCAGCATCTTTGGGAAGTGTCTCCGCAGTGGGATTTGTGATAGTCAGAGGTGTTTGTTTCCTAGGAAAGCCTTTGGAACTTGTGCTTCACATGGTTTGCAGTCTCTCTGTAACATGACTAAGAGATTTTGGTGCTTTTCTGCGGACTTGAATTGGCGAAACTGCAATTGCACGAAAGTGTTTTGCGGAGTTTTTCGCAGTGATGTTTGTTGGTCAATGAGACCTTTTAGCTGTCTTCTTCTTCGACGCTCATGAATCAAAAAGGCTTTGGTTGAATGCACGTTGTGATGATGTCACATGGCGCATACTGATGACATGTCTTGGCCCAAATCTGCAGAAAATCTGTGGTCAATTTTTATTTTTAATCTTTTTTAAAGCAAGCTCCTGCGAACATTGTGGAGTTTCCTTGATTTTGCGTAAATTTCTGCGATCGCATAATCCTGGATGGTCTGATTAGGTGAGGCGTACATGCATGCTATGCTATGGCACACGCTATTGTTCTGGTAAACATTACCTGCTAATTCAGTGGCGTTAACATTGGTTTTAAACTGTTTAAGCTGTAAAACCACAATAGTGATGGGCACTAGTTCTAGTGCTAAGGATTCCTGACAGATGCTAGTGTTGATGGGGGATGCGAAAGTTAGCTAAATAAATACACACTCTTCTGTTTAGTGGTATCTTTACTTGGACCTCGTAGAGTATTTTCTGATACAGGATCAGATATTTAGCCATATTTCTTATCTGTTGTGTACTTCTATAATAAATGTAGAGATTAGAAAAAGCACTACACAGGATTTCTTACCAAATAAAGGCATTAAGGTTATTATTTTTGGATGTCTGCTATCCACCATAGATATAAATCCACAACATTAACGACTGACACATACTTTGTTCCTCCCATATGAGTAGTATTAAACCTGACAGCGGTGTGACATTTGAGTCAGAGATATCGCATTGCAAATAAATAAGTTAACAAATATCAGTAATGGACTTTTCATGGAACGCTGAGTCACACACATACACACACACACACACACATGCATGTTTGACTGCAGAATACCAAGACATACAAGAAGCATAGTAGGAGGACAGGAGTGTGAGCACTGCATATTTGCTCACAGCAGGAGAAAAGCCGTGCTGCCTGTCTGCCTTTCACAGGTCTAAGTATTAGCACTACACCAGGCCTGGGGCACTAATGGTAATATGAGCTGTCATGGTCCACACTGCTTTTGTACCTCCCACTCTGTCACACACACACACACACACACACACACACACACACACACACACACGGTCTTAGATAGTTGTATGTTTGCTTCCCCAGTCGCCTTTGCGTTCATTTATACTAACTGTCCAATTTATTAGGAACACCTTCACACACGCTCACTTATTCTAACAGAGTTATTCTGACTTCTCTCATCAACAAGTCATTTACATCCAAAGAACATGCCATTTATTGTAAATAAAACTAGAGACCCAGCCCGCTTGTCATTAACAAACATGCCACAGTCAAAGTCTCTGAGATCACATTTTTCCTAATTCTGACATTTGATGTTGAAATTAACTGAAGCTCTTGACCTGTATGCCACACTGCAAAATTGCATGAATGAACAGGTGTACACGTGTTCCTAATAAAGTGTGTAAAATTTCACCCCATATTGTGATTTGCTGTATCAGATGTAATGGATGCTTTTAAAAAACAACGGTATTAACAGATATGTACAACGGTAATACAACGGTATTAACAGATATGATTACCATCATTAACCAACATTCATCCAAGGAAAGATGTATATTTGTTATTTATTTACGTATGCTAAGTGTTTTATCCTGGTCACGATCGTAGTGGATCTGGAGCCGGTCCTGGGAACACTGAGATAGGAATACACCTGTCCATCACAGAGAGGTTTATATGAAATGTTCCATTTTGGAGAATTGACTTTATATTTAAGTATATTGCATTACATAATACGGCTAATTCATTACTGTAGTAGGAATGCTAGCTGACAGATTCATATACACTGCAAAACTACTTCATCTTAGCAAGTGGATATACCTTGAATATAGACAAATTTAATTAGTATGTCTCATTATAAGATTATAATAAAACAAATATAAGATTAACAAACCTATTTTTAGATTTCATTATTACTCATTTCACGCTTGTAGTTCTTATTCTATTGGCAGATTATTTTTGCTTCTTTTTGCTGGACTTAAATGAGCAAAATTATCTGCCAAGAGAACAAGACTGTTTCAAGTTTGCGTTGAGGTTTAATAATATTATATTTGTTTATTGTAATCTTTTAACAGGAAATACTAGATAAATTTGACTACATTCAAGGTATTTCCACTTGCTACGATTTATATATATATATATATATATATATATATATATATATATATATATTTCCCCTGCCATTTCCAAATTGTCCGTAGTGTGTGAATGGGTGTGCAAATGTCTGTGCGATTGTGCCCTGCGATGGGTTAGCACTCCGTCCAGGGTGTCCCCAGCCTTGTGCCCCGAGACCCCTGGGATAGGCTCCAGGCTCCCTCACGACCCTGTGTTGGATAAGTGGCACAGAAAATGGAGGGATAATATTTTTTCTTTGAATTTGACCCCTCCATATCACAATGTATCCATTATAGCAGTGGTATTTAATACATGATGCATAACAGATCATTGTATAATAGTTGGAATACATTTTATTTTTTATTATAAGTACAGATCAGTAGTTACAAAACAAAGCATCTGCCATGAAGGTACAGCAAACAAAGAAAATTATACAGCTCACAAGACAGTTCAGAGGTGGAATGCTCAGTTCAGTAAGACCCAGATTGAAACACGCTGTGCTTTAGCTCTCTATAGTACCACACATAGGAGCCCAGATCTCCTACTAACAGTGTACATACATATGGATCTCTGATTGGTCAATATCTGTCTAATCCCACTGACCACTGAACCTGTCATTTATATATATTTATATATATATATATATATATATATATTTATATAGATAGATAGATCCAATCTTAAACACCATTTACTAGTTTCCTCCACTCGTTATACACTAGACATTTGTTTCCAAAATGGATGGAGAAAAAACTAATCAAGATTTTTGCACTGATATTTATCTAAGAAATAAAGACACCATATCAATATTTGAATGAACTGAACTGAACTCGATCTGTTCTCTTCGCTGTGCCACTTTTATTATGTCTGTACACGGTTAGTCGGTTAGTTGTGGTAAAAATACATTTTGCTCAGAGCAATATGGAACTTGAGATGACCTTCACTAATGAGATCAGTGTGCCTGAAGGGACCAAATAAGGTCACCGGAGTTCACAAAGTGACGGAGAGAAAGATTTTCACAATGTCAAGGGACGCACAGACACACACATACACACCTTCATTTTAGTTTAGTTAGCTGTGTACCGTATAGACTGGATTCTTAGATACTATCACAGTGAAAAATATGTGTGGGGGGAGGTCGATTGCCTCTCTTTGCCTCTGAGAGACGTAGGTTATATACTGTATGGAAATACGCTTGCAGCAACATGAGAAGATTGTCAGTCTTTTTTTTTTTTGTAATGTTATCTTTACAATGTTGAAGGCAAAAAGTACAGTACTAGAAAAGAAAAAAGTCCAATCTAAGGCCTACAATCAAAAAACAGATAGCTTTGTAGATGCAACAACGCATGACTGTATCTAAGGCTAGACAATATTTGTGTTTCTTGCTTGTATGTTTGCTTTTTCTTCTTTTCTTTCTTTTTTTTAACAAGTAAATACATCAAACCATTTCAGTAGTCAGTAACACTTTGCAACACTGATTGGTGGCAGTATATTACAAATAGATTCTCAATGACTGAGATGAAAGTCAACCTGGTTTTGTGTTCTCCTTTTCCAGAGTTCAAGATTCAGGTCATTTTTTTCTCTCATTTTTTTTTTTTTTTTAAGATCTGTGCCAACTAGTCCAGCTATCACCACTGCTGGATTTCGGGAATGTCTCAGATGTTTGTGCCCAAGCTCGCTCTGTTTTCCCAGAGAGCAGCTCTGAACACATGTCCTGGATACGCTCTGAAACACATCACGAAAGAAAACACGGCTAGAAGGTCCAAAGGTCCAAGAAAAAAAAACACTCCACAGTCCTTCAATGCTTCCCTTTTTTTCTCTTTTTTTTTTTTTTTTTGAAGGGGATACTGTACATCCATATAGTCTTTGTCCTGCTTCCAGAAAGCACATGCTTGTTTCACACATCCTCACACTGGCTGTTTGTATAAGAGGTTGTTCAAAAAGAACTACTGAAAGTGTGCTTGGTCTCCAAATACACAGTCCGAAAGCTTAGAGATATGAACCATGGTATGAGTCACACTCATGTAGCATTGATTCAGTAGGCAGTGAGAAATATGGAGTGCTCAGTTTGTCCAAAAAAAAAAGAGAAAAGTCTCTTGGTTGAAACTGCAAATTCTGTCAGGGTGACATTTTGGTGCAAGTGTGACTAAGCAAACGACATAACTAGAAAAGAAAAAAAAAATAGAGTACTGTATGTATGTATGTATGTAAGTATGTATATCAGCTACACACGGCAGAATTGAACAGACAAAACACACAGGAACCAAAGTTATTTTATCCATCTTGCAAAACATCAACATCTTTTTTTCTTCACTTGGTCCTTCAGGAAGCATCAGTTTGTGTTCTCTTTCCAAAACTCAAATTTAGAGTCATAAACATCACATTGCCTGTCATTGTCACGATCAGCATCATCTCTGTCCTCCACCTCCTCCTCTTCTTCAACACCCTCGCCATCCTCCTCCTCTTGCGCTTGCTTGTGAGTTATTCTCTGATTAGTGGTGCATCCTGCATCTCAGAGTCAGTTAGCTTAGGCTCGGGGGCAAGAGCGGGTCCAAACCTTCTGGAAGCTTCTTCATCCGCCCACAGATGAACTATGGTTGAGAGAACAAATGCAGATTAACACCACCGGCCGCTCACTAGAGAATCACACACTGATACACTGATGCACACAAGATGATTGAGGATATTCACAGACTCAACACAATCAACAAGATTAAAAAAAAAAAAGAAAAAAAGACAAAACTAAGCCAAAGCAGCTGAAATTGTTTTGCTTTATTGAAAATCGGACATTTTGGTAACACTCTTCTTGAGTACACAAGCATTATGCTTCAGTTATAGTTGTATTATACCTATGGTCCAGGATTTTATTTTTTTTAATTCTCAAACTTAGATTGAAAAAAAAAGATGACAGTCAAAGCTGACCCAGATCTGGTTTAGCTGCAGCTTTGCAACCCTTTTCCACAACGTGAGCTCGTCAGCTAGAGAAAGTTTCCAGTATCAAATCTGCGCCTGCCGTTTATAACAAATTGGCGAATATCTTTTTCGCTGTCTAAACACACACATCACTGAAGTGTTACCAAAATGTACATGTACTCTTGATGGAGAAATATTGGTTGTGATTATAACATGACATAATCAGCACAAATCTGCCCTCTCGTACGACTCTCATAATGAACTATTATTTACGTCACCGCTCCTATTAATGCATGTCCGAATGGGCTTGTCATACAAAATATTACTAATATTATCAGTTACAATAAAAACCAAAATGAGCATCTAAGTATCATTCAGATGCCTGCATGAGGACATGCATAATTAATGACCACTGATTTAAATGTATTTATAGAAAGGAAATGATTGATAAAAGCTTATGAGATGTTTAGTTAGATAAATGTTGCTTAAAAAATGACAAATTGAGTTATTTGAATATTTATTCCTTTCTACTCCCTTTTCCAGGCTCTTTTTTTGTTTGTTTGTTTGTTTTTTTTTCCCCTGTACAAGTGCATGTGTGGGATAATAACTTTCAGGCATGCAGATATTGCTGAAGTCTGAATCCCTGTAAAAAATGCACACCGTTTTTTGTCTAATTATTTTGCCACTGCAGTCAGTGCCAAGTAAATAATATGAATAATATGCGATTTCATTCTCTGTACAAGCCCGGAGAAAATGATTTGCCAATAAAAGTGTGCCGGCATGTCGTGTTCTTCTAAGATGCCTCCGTGAAAATGACAAAACGGAATTAAAACATGCGTCTGTTTCGCGGGCGCTCGCGCAATAAGCGGCGACATTAATGGGAATTGAAACCAGTAAGGAGTCTGCGCACGGCTTTAATAACCGCGAACGCGTGCGCCATTTAGAGCCACCCATTAAAGCAATAACGACGACACACCTACTCATTCACACTCGGCCCTTTCCCGTTCACCAGCAACTTATCAGACTGGCTCTTATACAATCTGCACTTTAACACGCAGGAAGAGCTGATGGAGATTAAGAGAGGAATAAAGCCCTTTCCCCTCCATCATCACTGATAAGAACAAGTGCTTTGCTGTAAACTAAGTGATTCTATGCAAATGCCAGAGATAGATATGCTATTAAGCCAGAGGTTTGTGGACACCTGACCATAACACCTGCAGTATACTTTATCTTCCCTATTTTTTTTTTATTTTTTTTTTACCACAATGTTAGAAGCATACAATTGTAGCTATAGAACGTATACTGTAGCATTAGTTTCCCTTCACTGGAATTAAAAAGCCCAAACATGTTCCAGCATGGCAATGCCCCTGTGCACAAAGCGAGCTCCATGAAGATATGGTTTACTAAGGATCGAGGGTAAGAATTCGAATGGCCTGCACTGAGCCTGGACCTCATCCTTCCTGAGCGCCTTTGGGATGAACTGGAAGGCTGACTGCGCACCAGACCTCCTCAACTAACATCAGTCTTAGGTCTGTTTCACGAAGTAGTTTCAGTGGCTACCCAGGTAAGTTTGAACAAACTCTGGTCTCAACAAGGTGGATTGGTTTTTAGCGGGTTTCATCTCCACGGTAAGTCACACTACATGCCGTGAGCAGGTTTTATTCTGGGTAAGAGAACTCGAACCCAATTTGGACCAATCAGCAGTGAGCAAAGTGAGGTAAATCTGACACATTAAAGTTAACCCTTTAGTGTTTGTGTAGGGATTTCCCGATGGCCATCTGAAAGATGTAGATTTTCGGCAGATGGTATAGATTATTTATACTGGCTTCTTGAGAAGCACACCCGAAACCACGCAATATATGTACTGCTTGTATTGCTTTGCGGTACTTTGTGAGTGGTACATATTTGGATGCGGTGGCACTAGTTCTATCCTAATATATTTTCACAAAACCTTCCTGAGCGCCTTTGGGATGAACTGGAAGGAAGACTGCACACCAGACCTCCTCAACTAACATCAACTAAATGGGGCAGCTGTGGCTCAGTTGGTAGAGCAGGTTGTCCACTAATCGTAGGGTTGGCGGTTCGATTCCCGGTCCGGATGACTCCACATGCCGAAGTGTCCTTGGGCAAGACACTGAACCCTAAGTTTCCCCCGATGGCAAGATAGCACCTTGCATGGCGGCTCTGCTACCATTGGTGTGTGACTGTGTGTGAGAATGGGTGAATGAGACGCAGTGTAAAGCGCTTTGGATAAACGCGCTATATAAGTGCGCCATTTACAAATCAATATTTAATTCAAAAATGTTCATTTATATTAAATAAAATTGTATGAAATATGTCCGGGTTATAAGTTTTTTTCCATGTTGAATGCTGTTGGCTGGTTGCTGTAAACATCTGGGTTTATGTACACACGCATGCTGAATAAACCTTGATTCAGGGTTAAAACCTGGGTTGACTGAAAAAGCTGATAACCAGCATCATGAAACCTGTTAACCTTAATTACCCTAGTTTGGATAAGTTTGGTTTTGTCACCAAAAACACTTACTCTGAGTATATTCATCTCGATTCATGAAACAGGCCTCTTGTGGCTGAACGGGCAAATCCTCCCACACACACTCCAAAATCTTCTCCGAAGATCGGAGGTTATTATAACAGCAAATTGCTGAATAGGATGTTCAACAAGTGTGTGATGTTCAGGTGACCACAAACCTTTGGCCATACAGTATAGGTACACTGTGTTGCCAAAAGTATGTGGACACCTGACCATCACATATGTGCTTTCCAAAAACAAGGAGGATTAATAGGGTCCTTTGCCCCTTTAACAGCGTCCACACTTCTGGGAAGGCTTTCCACAACGTTTTTGAATGCGGCTCATTTTGATTTGTGCTCATTCAGCCACAAAAGCATTAGTGAGTTCAGGCACTGATATCAGGTGAGAAGGTCTGGGGTGCAGACAGCTTTTCAATTCTTCCCAAAAGTGTTCATTAGGGTTCGTCAGAGCTCTGTGCAGGCCACTTGATTCTTCTAAACCAACCTTAGCAAGCTATGTCTTAGTGGAGCTCATGTTGTCAGTGTTTGTTTTCTGTTTATTATGGATCATATGTCCAATTATTTTTGGCCATTTGGTAGGTAGATAGATAGATAGATAGATAGATAGATAGATAGATAGATAGATAGATAGATAGATAGATAGATAGATAGATAGGCAGTCGAAATCAAAATGTCTAATTTCTATTGTTAAAATGAATGACAATAAAAACGCACGCTCCATATTAACAGTGGAATTATGATGCCTGTAGATATCACAGCACTAACAGCTCTGTACACCAGGGGGCGCTGAAAACATTCCTTATAAAGAAATGTTAAACTGGATTTCATCTATCTGCTTACTTTCTTGTTGGTCTGTTAATAGTAGAAATGAAATTTTGGGATTTTGCTATTAGATGATGTTATTAAAGTGAAATTATCGCATTCTAAAACCATTAAAAAATGGTGTAGAGAAGTATCACTATGTCTTCCCTGCTTTCCTCAAGTTTAAATTAGCATGAATCTTGTGAAGGTGGTTGTCGGTGATGCTATGATGGTTGTCAACCCTGTCACATAAACTGGAATGTTCATGTTTGTCCTAGCTTTATATATAGTGGGTGGGTGTCAATTTGCACATGTGCATATCCAAGTAACACTGCCTTTTCATGTTTTCATTGGTTCCTACTACAAAATGTGAATAACATGAATATGTCTGTCTTAGTTTTAGTTTATTCTAGATTATTCCAGACTCAATGTCCATTTTTGATGAAACAATTAATTAGCACTAAATAAATTGTACTGAGTTAATAAAGTCGATTTTAAGACACACCTTTTGGTGTAGTTGCATAGATTTAACATAACATAGAGTGACTTGGCAAAAACTATATTCAAAATGGATTTTTTCTACTCAGTTTGTGCTGGATGTTGACTAAATAATAGACATCAAGTAAATAATACATTTTGGGGAAAAATTGGTCCATTAGTTCAAATAAATCAGAAATGGCAACTTTGCACAGTAGAGTCTGATTAACTTATTAACACTGTATAACTATACTGAAACATTTTACATTTTACTTTATCTTTATTTGATTAACTGGCGAGACCTGTGTAAAAAATAGTATCAATCTTAGAAAACAATAAACGTTTTTTCAAAGGTTCTTTAAGAATTCATTAAAAATTAAGGGTGATTTTATGATATAGAACATGCACAGCTTACATTTAAGGGTTGCCCTAGAGGGACAGCCAACAAACCAGTGAAGTTTCTAAATTTCCTGTGTTTGTAATATAATATAATATAAAATAATATAATATAATATAATATAATATAATATAATATAATATAATATAATACAATATAATATAATATTCAAATAATTTAATATAAGAATCAGAGAGAATGCCAAATGCTCTATAATTAATGAAAACATCATGATAATGCTTCATATTCAAAATGACCTTTTCAAAATCAAAGAGACGGATTAGACACTCAAATTGTTCTGAAGCTCATCTTTAGCAGTTATAAAGAGAAGTGCAAAGCTATTTTTTCTGATACCTTGCATGTATACACTCTAAACTTATCTCATTGCAATGCAGCACTGTGTCCACAAGATGGCGGTATGAGACTGAGCATCATTCAAAACCTGAAGTTCATCATAACTAGATGATCTTCAATGTCATCTTCCTCCAGCTTGCAAGTATTTCCACAGTGGAGATGACGTGGTTGTGGTTTTAAGAACGTGAATTGATTTGGCAGCGCTTTAAAGAAAATACTGCAGTCTTGTTTTCACAGCTGTCTGAACGCATGCTTTTAGGTCCAAGAGGAAATTAAGATAGTCGTAAATGCAGTGATAATAAATCACATTTCCCAGCTTTTTTTTTTCTTCCTTAAATGCCTTCTCTCCCAAGGGCACCTGCTCTCAGTGACTTCCCTTTAAAGAAAGTTCCAGTAATGAGTTACAGATTAGGGCCCCATATTTGATTTTCACTCTTCATTAACTAAGCCACCTGGAATGGTATTATTTAAGGACGCAATTCCTTCTCCCCAAACAACTGCCACTGTGGCCTGGAGACTCACACATCAACTTTATAGTTACACAAAACTTTTCAGCCTGGTAAAGCATTTGTGTGTTAGTTAATATCATATGACCATACAGCAGGTTAATCACAATTTTGTGCAAATGTTTAAAGCAGCCTACCAAAGACTTTTAGCTCCAATTCATCCATGTGAAAAAACATATATATCATTTTTTTTTTTTAAGACCAGATTATTTATGATCTATAATTAGACTGTCAGATTAGGTCTCTTTCATGTTCACGATTGTGTGTAGTCTAGCACCCTCTTCTGTTTCACTACATTAACACATCTCGGGTGTGCATGAGGCAGATCGGGGGCCCTGGAAAGTAATACAAGACATATGGTAAGAGGACTCATAGCTCCAGGATCCATCTTATGTTAATACATGTGTCATGCTTAACAGAATGGCTAAATGAAGAGGCGGATGGAACAATAGCCGAGCACAAGGCTGGGAGCGAGCTCTGTTAACAAGGGCCAGGCCGCTCAGGGAGCCGTCCCTGCTGTCGCGGCTCTGAGACCTGACATTTCACAACTGCCTCTTCTTATCACCGCACCACACAACTACAACGAAGAAAGAAAACACACACACACATACACACACATACACACACACACACACATATATAAGCAAAACTGCCTCAAGGTCATACCTAACCGTGCTTTATGTGCTGGTCTGTTCTTGGTATTGAATAATTATTGTTTTATATATATATATATATATATATATATATATATATATATCACAAATTAAAACAAAAAAGAAAATAGATTTTAAAGTAGTTATTCATGGCCATTTTGTCATTGACTTTTTTGAACTTTTAAAAATATATATTTTAATAACATATTTATAAATATTAACAAATAAAACTAACTCCACCCACAAAACAAAATAATAATAATAATAATAATAATAATAATAATAATAATAATAATAATAATTATTATTA
>JAFFST010050395.1:169375-183903 GCA_022414735.1 Noturus placidus | reverse complement strand
TATTATAGGTAGTAGTAGTAGTAGTAGTAGTAGTAGTAGTAGTAGTAATAGTAGTAGTATTATTAGTATTATTATTCGTCTGTTGGTTTAGTATATTATATACCAAAAAAATCATTAACAGACATTACACTGCCCACGGTTTAAAAAAACTACTCCAAGTCACTTTAATATCTGAGAATAGTTATGGGATACTTTTCAAATGCTTGCCGATTTGTACTTGTAGTTTTAGAAATATAGTACTGTGCAAACGTTTTAGGCACATGGGAAAAAATGCTGTAGAGCAAAGATTCCTTCAAAAACAATCAAATTAAATGTTTCTACATTAAAAAAAAACAAAACAATAAAGAGCAATAAACATTACTAAATCAAACAAAGTCAATATTTGGTGTGACAAAAATAAAAATAAAAATGAGTAGTCTCCGGTAGAGTTAGTGTAGTTTAATAAGGACATGAGCTGTACGTTTTATTGAGCGTCTTGCAGAACCAGTCACGGTTCTTCTGGAGACTTTGACTGTCACACTTGCTTCTTATTTTTGCAACAAAACCCAGCAGCCTTCATTGTGTTTTTTTGTCTGAAAAGTTTCTCTTACATAACATGCTGCTTTCTTTACTGACATACAAATATTTTCCTGTAACATTTACCTCTGTGCTAGAAAACTAATGTTTGGGAATCTAAAATGTTTTTTTTGTACTGACTCGATCATGTAGACGTCATAAAATAAATAAATCTATAACAAAGTTTGTACTAAAAAAATAGGGTTGCTAAAACTTTTGCACAGTACTGTATAATTGTTTATGAACATTATTTAGATACATAATAAAGACCTAAAGGTCTGTCGAATCTTTCAGGACACATGCTCCTGGGAGCCAAAATGTACCAGTATAATATTCTTAAACCTGACAGTGATGTAGTTCTTTGATGAGACCGTTACAGTGCTGCAAGACACACCAAATAGTCTGGCTACTAAACACATTTCCCTAGTAATATAATTAGAACCCTCCTAATAACATAATATGGCATCTTTCTACACGACGGTGTATTATTAATAGCTGTATATGATCACTTTGATTTGTAAGGATCAAACATTTTGACACGCATTCATTTGAATACATATTTGACTAGTCTTCATTCGAAAGCATCCTGTCCCATCCAAATGAAGACTAGATGTGGTTTTAAGTCTCCTGCTAAACACTGAACTCACACACTGCCCATATTGAACACACACCACACATACGGTAACGAAGGGCGTCTTTGTTCTCTCGCAGGCATCCGGCACTGTTGGAAAAGTGTTGTTTTTGGCAAAGGTACACCTCATTGTACAGACCATTATTTATAAATATGTAAATATGAGTGTGTGCGAGTACACACACACACACACACACACACACACACACACACGCACACACACACACACACACACATAGAGAGAAGAGCAAGCTGAGCACTAGGAAGTGCACCCAAATCATATTTTTAGAAGGTTTTAATGAACACAGGATGTTTATGAATACCATTTGCAGTGATTCACAAAGAGTAGAGGGATCAGCCTGCGCCACCGCCACCCCTCCCTCACAGCGTCAAAGAAATCCAGTGTTTCTGGAGGGAAACAGCACTGTTGTGCCTCGGCAGTTGTGTGGGTTGAGATTGCCCTCAGATAAGCATGCTGCAGTTCCGAACAACACAAAAGGAACAGACAAAACCTGTACATGTGGCACTTAAAAAAGAGCTTCTGCTTGCTGCTTTAACTGAGGGATTTGCGCAGCGTTTTTGTAAAGGAAATGCGCACAGGTAAAACAAATAGCACGCTTGTTATTCTCCTGATCCAGAGCAACCATAAGCCACAGCAGATGACAGGTTTAGCGCACAATACAAAATAATAAAAAGTGAGCACGTATGAGGAAATAAAGAAAAAAATAAGATAAACTCAGGAAAGGTATAAAGGCTCAGGGTTGGAGAAAACAAAAACGGAATTATAATAACGTGAAACAATTTATTTTATTCGCCGTTTCCAACTGGCAATTCCACACTTAAATCACGTCCAAAGATCTTGGTGGATAACACATAGATCACACCTAGATCCCAAACACCTCCAGTTCCTGTCACTAAACCACACTTGAGTGAAACTTGGGTGAAACAGTGTGTGTTGGAGCTGTGGCTGGCAGGTTGACGTGGCCTACAGAGAAAAGCAAAATGGAGGAGAGAACGAAAAAAAAAGAGACCGGATGCGTCTGACTTTTCCTCTGACTCCATTTCTGGGGCAGAGATCGTCATCCTGATAATACCTCCACAGAGCAATTTAAGCCCAAACACTGACGCTGCTATCTGTCTTCTGTGCCTGATAGCGCTTTCTCCCCTCTCTCGCCCAAATTACTTTCTTTCATATCTAATTATATTTGCTAATGATCTTATAAGGGAATAATGGAATGTGCTTGATCTATTACCTTTTTTTTTGCCACACATAAATACAATACAAATGGCATTGCGGCATTTGGAGGATTTTTTATTCTTTGGTGCTCTTTCCAGTTCAGGGGAAGTAGAGGAGCAGAGGGGAACTCATCTCAGAAATGTGCTATTATAACACAAATATATGTTACAAACAATGCTGAAATGATAGATTATGATAGGAGAATGGATAATGATAGGGTTTTATTTATGTGCCGTGGATCTTTGAGAAGACCTTAATGGTGTTGAGAAGCTTCACGTGGGGTTGAGCTGACCTAAGAGGGCATGACCTTAACCCTGACAGGTGAATCTAAAAGACAAGTGATGGATAAATTCCACGGGAAAACTGCACGCCTTATGGATAAGCTTGATCAGATAACTCTTACTGGATGTGTTCAACACAGACGTCGAGCCAGATTCACTCGTCAGTGATCTACTTATTGATTAGCGATTATTTTTAAGGAGTTTTGATGAAGAGTCTTCAACAGCCATGACTCTCTTTCACCATGACTTCCTCTTTGTCTTTCTCTTGTCTGACATGAGGTTAGCCCTGATCCCAAGCTCCACCCTGCTCTCTTCACTCTGTATTTCCCACAGGCCTGGTGATGACCAGTGCATGACAGACGCTCTAAACCCCCAACATTAATGGAAGGAAATGGCACTCAATCTCCATTTTATCTCCTAATAATTTCTACTGAAATGATAATTACCATCCTCAGAATCCTCCCAGTGAGACACAATGGCAAAAAAATAAAACTGATCTTTCTTTCTCCGTACACTTCCGTCAACACACCACAGTCCTGGACAACAAATACATATCGCATGCATAAATGCAGGGCTTCTCTTTCCTTTTCTCTCTCTCACTCTCTCACACACACAGGCCTCTTGGTCTGCTGGTGACTGCTGTCTGTGATTCTTTTCAACTGACATAATCCTGATTGATTCGTTCAGCAGATAAAAACTCAGTCCACTTGTGCCCTTTACCGAGGGAACATAATACCAGCCTTTATTCTGCAACAATGTAACATAATGGCGTCGGAATGTGCGGAGGGTGGTGGGGAAGAGGCCATGTCTTAAATGACTGTGACACTTTGTGGTCTAATGTAAAAGAAAAAAAAGCGTGTGAGTGAGCGAGGGAGGAGAAAAATCATTAAGCGCAGATTATCAGAGTGCCCCACTGCTAACAAGGTCAGAGCAGGGTTGCTGGTAAAAGTTGCTATTGTCTGTTTTTCTTAAACGTCAGCGCTTCAGATTTCACCCTGATGAGATTCGGTCCCATACAGTGCTCCAGATTCTTATTCTCATGTCCGCCTATCACCTCTCACTGTTTTGCTTTGTTTTTTCTTTTCTTTAAAGAACCTTTTGTTTGACAACAGGAAGGGATGAGGTCACTTTTTTTTCATCAGGACTAGTTTGAGTATGAATCATGCTTTTTTGCCGGGTTTGACGTGGAATGAGCTGGGATCTGCTTAAATAGGCCAAACACACACACACACACACACACACACACACACACATGTTATGAGGGTAACAATGTGTCATACAATGTTGTACTTTAGAAGAAAAAAACGTGTATTCTGTGTTTAGTGGAAAACATAAACAAAATAAACAACCTGTTACATCTGTAGTGCGCTTGAATGAAAAGAAATGTAAGCATTTAAAAATATCACAAATAAATCAAATGTCATGGACAGCCTGTTTCAGACATGTTCCCATAGTAACAAAGGGCACGTTTAGTAGGCCTCTCTCTCTCTCTCTCTCTCTCTCTCTCTAGTATATATTGTGTTAATTGTGAGCTCTAATCTAGGAGCCTCATAGTCAATGCTGATCGTATTTGCAAGAGCATAACGCTCCATGCAGCTTTCACGCACTAATTCTGCACGGCATCCACCTGCACTACAGTCAGTGAGCTCCCCTTCGAGTGACACCATCACTCACTGCACTGATACACAGCGAGACAGACAGAGAGACAGGGAACGGAGGAGTGCCTTTTATCCTGCACGGTGGGACCTGTCAGTGCCACCTTCTCTCAGGTCCCCTACTAGCACGAACACAGCAGCTATCACAGGCAACCTGATATCCGTGCTCTTCATTTCCAGGAGGGAGGAATCATGAGAGCGGAGCAGAGCGGCCCTGCGCAGGAGAGCAACTATTACACAGCTCCCCGAAGATCACATGCTACAGGAGCAACAGAGAGAAACAAAATTTCTAAAGCGAGAAATGTTTAAATGTCAAAAAAAAAAAAAAGAAAAAAGTAGGTTGGCCTTTGTAGACTTTTGCTTTGACACTGACAGTCTGTGACGGAAAATAAAACGCTTTGTCGCTTATGAATTTTTTTTGTGTATTTGTTTTAAATTTGAACAGATTTGAAAGCGAGTGAGTGAGTGAGTGAGTGAGTGACATGTCTTGTGTAGAGATCGCAGTTTCCCTAGCGGATCTTAAAGCTTCTGTAGAGATGCATTTGCATGTCTGTTGGTGCTTACCTGTAAAACCTTCATCTCACGTTCTCACACCCAGAGCCATACCGAACGATTGTCGAAGTCAGCACAGGCCGCCGTGATGGAAAATCACAAGTACTTGGCTGAGTTTCTTTAAATGCAATTTTTCCCATTCCCCTGCTGCTCTCTGATGATTCAACATTTCCTGCTTCAACATCTGCTACTTACTCTTACTGGGTCTCAATTAAGACACCACTATTTATGAACACCCCCCATTCCTTATTTATGTTTAGATTTTTTTTGCACATATGTGCCAGGAGAGGAAGCCAAAAAAGCCGGCTCCCCCTCGCATGCCCAGCTCGCAGATGTTTCCAGAGAGGAGCCAAAGGGTGAGCGCATGCCGCGATGCTACAGGAGAACCTAAAGAGGGAGTGATTTAAGGGTAGAAGATTTGCAGATCTCCTGAGCTTCTGGAGGAGATGGGTGGCCGGGTTGATTGCTGGAATGGCGAAAGCAGATTCCTGATCTCTGGATAAGGTCAGAGCAACTGATTTAAGAGGGTGGTTTTAATTGACTGGAATTTTTTTTCTCCTCTAACTCAAACATCTGTATAGTGCTTTCCAGGGACACAGAATGGTTTACCATACATCTGCTCACTGTGGGGGGGGGAATGATACTCTTCTTAAAGTAGAGCTAAAGCTTGACATGGACATATTATCTCTGATATATGGATTTTATATGGTCAGTCTCAGCTTTATATGGCGAGAGTTCTGCCAAAGAGCATGACAGTGTAGGAAAATATTGATTTTCCAGCCGAGCATCACCGATATGAAGGATAATGATTGCACAGTGTGCCGATAATCAAATAAATAATCGTCTTGGCTTTAGACTTGATTCTTTGTCCTTGTTTGCTGAACTCTGGGCAAGTCCTAATCCACAGACCTGTATCACAGACCCATACAGGCCGCTAAAAGCCAGCTTTCATAGTGACACAACCCACCCACCCCCCTCTCGCAGGTTCGATATAATTTACAGGCTCAAAGTTGGAGAGCAAATACATATGGAATTATATCAACCATTACTCGGTGGTGAAAATATGCACTTGGTTAGATACAGGGAGAGCTTCATGTCTCCGCACACACCTACATGCAAGCATATGAAGTGTGCAGAATGTGGCAGGTTTTATTTAATCATCCACGTGTTCCTCTTGTAAGCAGTTAGCACGCTTATGCACTCGTGGGCTCAACAACACATGTCTGCACAAACAGCACCAGAAGAAAAAGCACAACAAAGGAGGCTTGCAATTTCTAGAAACAGAATAAACATCTGGATTCAAAGAACAACAACAACAACAAAAAAAAAACATAGGGAAATGAAAAGTGCAAACTTAAAAGAGAGCGAAGAGATTTATATCCCATCACCCACGGAACCTGTTTACTTTTTATTTCTTGTATTTATGCAGCGAGAGGTAGGACATTGCTAGAATGTGAAACGTCAAACTATTTATGCATCGGCATAAGCACTTAGGGCTATGACTCTTTTGGTTTGACACAAGCATAAACAGTGCGAGATCAAACCTCTCTGACTATGACCATCCTCCATGAAGAGATGACGGATATGACTGATTTTTCCCATGCAAACACAAAACACACATTTCATATCAAATTCCCAAAAAGTGAAGCTCATTAAACGCAACAGCTTTATGAGTATCAGCTGTTTCATCAACTTTTCAGGCCCAGTATCAACCACAACCGGTTGTCAAAGAGAAGTTATTATCTCAAATGTGTTTTATTAATAATTTATCTCGGAGCGCTGTTTATGAGTGTTTGGGACGCAGTTCATTTGGGACGTGGTCCTAATAAGCACGGATGGAGTGGAATATGGCATGAGATGGCCAACGTTGTTCCTTTTTTTTTTTTTTTTTTTTTGAGAATCATTACTTTGTGTGCTCCTCTAATTGAGGCTTCATAAATTACCCAGAAGGCTTGGTCTGGTTGCTGATTGCTCTGTCTTGGCCCACATTGTGCCCTTGGTTGAGAGACACGAACCGTGAGTGTTTTCCAGAGCAGCGCGACATTTTTATTTTTTTTTTTTTGTACACAGAGATGAGACAAGGGGCACAAAGAGAGTCACTACACTCCAGTGGAAAACTGACTAATTACCAACAATTAATTGAACAGGGAATAAAAAAATATTATCTTCATTAAGCTTCTAAAAATCTAGCTGTGTGGATAATGTTAATAATAAAAATCATCATTAAAAAAATTTTTTTAGATTATTATCTACTTCGATATTTTGAAACTACCCCAGTATTATCTTGCTGCATCTCCTCTCTGAGCTCCCACCGCTTCAGACAAGCAAATCCATAATGTTTTTTTGTTGTTGTTGTTTGTTTCACTTCAATCCGCTCCTTTTCCCAAGCCTAAGAAACTTCAGACATGAGAACCATTAGCGAAGTCTAATATAAAACCAGTGAAATATACCTGGGATTATAAGTCATTGACAAATAACCTTGCTGATAGATGCGAACTAGATTTTGTTCAAAGCACTCTGACAGCCTCAAAAGAGATTAGCGGAGTTCTTATCAGGTCAGCGGTGTCGCCGGGGAAATGTGTTTAAAGTCACATTGATTTATTGAAAGATTTTCCAATAAGAGTATCTCTACTCTCCAACAAGAAAGAGTGTGTATGTGTGTGTGTGTGTGTGTGTGTGTGTGTGTGTGTGTGTGTGTGTGTGTGTGTGTCTAACGCAATGAGTGTGAACCCGAAATTCACATCCACGTTACAGATGACCTAAATAGTGTGAGAGATTTTCTGATGGCTGAAAATGAAACCTTCCCAAACATCATTTTCCTTATTTCCCCTCTCTGTCTACTGTTTGCAATTCATCCTGCTGAAAGAGATGATTGAACATCTCGGTGAACAAACACGCACACACTCCCTCACACACACATGCAGACACACTGACAGCCAAATCTTATAAAGATCCTTTGTTCCTCTGGGCACTAATTTGACACTATTACCTTCTTAAGAGTAATTATGAATGATTTTATAAATCCGGATCGTGAGATCCCCTCAAATGAACGACAGAGGAAAACCCAGGATGTCAATCTACAAGCCTGTCACTGAAATATCGTTGTTCTTTCTTTCTTTTTTCTATTCTCTCTCTCTCTCTCTCTCTCTCTCTCTCACATACACACACACACACACACACACACACATACCCGCTGCTCCCTTTGATCTCAGAGGTCTGCTGGAACCCTGGAAAGCTATCCCAGCATTCTCAGCACCGTTGGAGCCCCACAGTGAACCTTCTGGAAGTGACGGCGTGTCCAGGCCGTAACCCTAGCCACTGACGTCGCTAACTCTGCCACGCAATCTGTCAGGGACCGCACCTTAACACCACTACACGCTGGGGATCCTACACAAATCCCTGCTTAAGCCAGAACCATGCTTAAATAAAAGATGCTTTAAAAAGACATGTAGTATTCTGAATCAATTCATACCGCCAAACGAGTGTATGCAAATGTGTGTAATAACGGAAACTGTGATGGATGTGATGTTTTTAATTAGACGTCTATATTTATATTTCTTCGCACAAAATGATACAAAAAGTGGAGCATATCTGTGAGACAAAACAATACTAGAATTCTCAATGTAAAAAAGTACTGTGAACACAAGTGCGACTTTAACTAAATGTTGACTTTCATCTAAATCTCGTAAAGAATACTTTGGGTTGTCCTTTAAAGGTTTTATATTCGGAGAACCCAAGTAGATGGGTTACAAGTACAGCTTTCTACTAGTTTCTTGCATTGAAAACCCTGAGTACTGACTTTAAAATATTTGAAATCGGTTTAAAATGTGGATTTGAATTCAAAATTATTTTCATCCAACAATATATATATATATATATATATATATATATATATATATATATATATATATATATATATATATTCAAAGGACACTCCCTAGACTCTTAGAAACACGGTTCGATCTGCACTGTAAGAGAAGAGGAAGCCGTTCTATACGCAAGCCTGCAACACAGACATTTCCAATCAAAACCCCTCAAACCTTTTTTTCAGCAATCCTCATACAGTGTACGCAGGCACAAGTGTGAACGCAAGTAAAAGACAGAGGTCATGTGAGAGAAAGTACTATCAACTTTTGTGTTTCATATTTGCAACATTTTTATCACCAAGGTTATTTCACCTCATGACGCTCAGGTCAAGATGGTTTCATTTAAATAGAAGATTACTGTGAAATCACTTTAATCCACGTTTAGTAAAAATGCCAAACTGGCAGAACATCAGGGCTAAAACAATTACACGTTACATTTCATAAACCTAGAAAGTAAAGCCACAGCCCAGTGATGCAGTTTGATGCCTCGTACAGCCGTAACTCCGTTCTCTATTTCCCAGCATCATTTTCTTCAGAGTCGAACCCACTCGATCATACTGCCTTCCTCTCACAGTAATAGCTATTCTCCAAGGTACTAGTGCGGTCAACAACAGGAGCGGGCTAATATTTTTATGTTATCGGTAACACTCCCACATTTGTTTTCATATCTACTTGAAGGCCTGAGCTTAGGGATGACAGGAAATGGCAGAGTTTGTCTGAATCCCCACATTCACCTCCCCCTTCTGCCAATGAACGCAGGAGGATCCGTCGTACACAATGATCTCTTGTTCAGATGGAAGGGCTTTGTGCATTCATCTATAACTGCCCGGCATGCAAAGATAACCAGGCAGCCCGATGATCGATAAATAAATAGCGAACAGCAGGAATAAAAAAGAGAAAAGACGAGGTGACAAAGAGGAGAGAATGGAGATGGATGGATGACTGTTTGACGCCTCTTCTTTACAAAAGTGACAGAAAAACCCTTTGGTATTTTTTATTTTATATTTATTTGTAAAACCCATAAAATGTACTTAACCTTTTCAAAAGGTTTGGTGAAGTTCAGTGCGAAAAGCTCTAAAATGAATTTCGCTGTTACAGCAGTCACCTTTTTCAATATTAAGTGCATTACACAATATATGCGGCTTAGAAATGAATTGCAGTTAATAAGCCAGGCTTACAAATAAGCTATTAAATGAGGTTCAGTTTCAGGCTTTGTATCCATTTGAAAAAGTGAAAAGGGTTAGAAAGGACGGTCTGGTTCACGGTGAGGTTTTTGACATACAGGCAGTAACAGGAACTGGGTGGTCAGGCTCAAGTCTTCACACTTACACGCATACAGCCAGGTATTTAAGCACCGAAGGAGAAACATGGCTTCTGTAGGGACGTGTATCGCCGAGCAAACAGCACCTCTCTGCTCAAAGCCTGGCAGCCTAAAGAGAGGATCAAACGCTGTCGGCATTCGGGTGAAACCACTTCGACAGAATGTCAAGTACAACATGGACCTGAAAAGGGGGGTTTTTCTCTCTTTCGCTTCATCTCTCTTTCAAAGTGACAGTCTAGGCCCCCCACTACATGTCTAAATATATGTGTCGAGATGTAGACTAAAATAAAAAAGGCACCGATTTTGCAAAATATCACCATACCGGATGAAAAATATCCCTGACTCAACACATGGTGCTCTGTTCAAACATCAGCCAACATGCTAGAAGAAAAAAACTGTATATATGTTTTAAGCAAGAGCGGATATTGAAACCAGATCAAAGAATAAAATAAAAAAAAGTCAAATTCTCAAGGCTGACTCTAAACAGTGAGTCAGCAGTGTATAAATGAGGCTGCGGTTACTCCTACCAGGGGAACACATATCCCTAATGACAGGCTCCCTAGCCTCTGGGTAGTAGATTTGAGCAGGCCTGAGTGGGCCTGTGTCTCGTCTGTAATCAAACATACCCAAATCTGCACTGACGAGCTCCAGAACATGCTCTCACACATCACGCCATGCATGTTTCAGTTGCGTGTGCGCATATATATATATATATATATATATATATATATATATATATATATATATATACACACAGTTGATTCAAACGATGAACTGAGGCAGTCATGATTTAATGTCACGGGATTCAGAATTTGTGTTATAAGACCTGTATAAAGAGTAGAAAAAAAGGTGGGGAGCTAATAAAGGTCCACACAAGTGTCCCATTCCCCTCATGGTGTGTAAGTTATGGTCAGAGACCTAAAGGGGGAGCTGCTCTTTAACATGTTGAGGGGGTTTGTATTTGCGCGAGACAATAAAAACATTAATTTGCCCTGAAATCACTCCTGACGTAAATGTAAAATGGTGCCCATTGGAACCCAGTAATGAAGCATGCTGCATCTCTGCAGCTCCTAATTTGACTAGTTAAACGACTCCATTACGTGTCTAACAGACAGAGGCAAATCATTTCTGGTCAGTTGAGGCTCACTTAGCCACATCGCGTCGCCGAGCAGGAGGAGAAATGGAGAAGACGACGGGCCTATTTCTCCTTCCTCCTACTGCCTGTACACTCAGAGTGTTATTTTAGCCAAAATAAGTCAAGTCTAAGAACAACTCCGAACTGAGATGTGCATGAGCGGGATGTCTGTCAGCCACTTTACTTCCTCTCTCAGATTTCATTTTTTTTTTTAACCTTTCTTTTTCCTTACTGATTGTGCTTGTGAATGTCTCCATCACTTGGTTAGTGATCCAATCCTAATGATTAGCCATACACACTGTAATTTAGAAAAATAGATTTTTTTATTTTGTTCAATCAGAGCACACTCTGATCACCCCTCATATGAAGAAAAAAAAAAGATTAGGAAATAGTGAATTATTAAACAGCTTGCCTGTGGTCCATCACTGTCACTTATGGTACAAAGCTCTGTTTCTAGCACAAGTCCTAACCACCCCCCCGCTCCCCCAAACTCCCACAGCCCCCCCCAATTTAATTACTTTGTTTTTGTTTGTGTCAATAGTTGCTAGAAGCGCACACATACACACAGAGTGAAAATACACACCCATCCTTCATTTAAATGATTATTCACAGCATTGATGCAGTGATGGAAAGACAAGTCCGTACATGAGACTGAAAAATTTCGATTGAAGTTTCTATTGCTTTTACTGTTTCATTATTGTAGGTCCAGAGAAATACTCTTACAACCCACACCACCTCACAGACATAAATATGAAATCGTGCAATCAACACATGCTATAGAGATAAACATTCGGCCGTATTTCCATCCAAAAGTTGTTGGCGTTTGTAAAAACAGTTTAATGATATGCATAAATATTATATGACATAGTGACATATTTAATATTCAATAACATTCTTTCTATTGATACAAAAAGTACAAATATTATCAATATTAAAAACATTATATAATTTTAAAATGAACATGTGCCTGTATTTTTACTTCAAAATTATATATATATATATATATATATTATATTAGATACTATTTAGTACTATATTATACTTTAATATTTAACAATATTGGCGTTACAAATTTTCATGGTTGAAATTTGTTTTCTAAATTGTCACGTTAATGTACAGTATATGATTATTCCTGAATCGCAGTTTTAGGAAGGTTTTTTTTTTTCAATAACTAGTTGTTGCTGAGATCAAGCAGGAGCTTGGCAGAGAGTATGAAAATTTAATCTGGAATACATTTCATGTTAATTAAAAAAATTAAATAGTTTTGATTTGTTTAACACTTCTTCTCCTGTCTTCATTATTATTCTAAAAACTGTAGAAAATAGTAACCATAAAGAAACCCCTCTATGAGCAGGTGTATCCAAAAGTATGACTGATATACATATATACATACATACATACATACATACATACATACATACATACATACATACATACATACATACATACATACATCCATCCATACATACATACATACATATATACATCCATACATACATACATACATATATACATACACACATACATCCATACATACATACATACATACATACATACATACATACATACATACATACATATATACATACATACACACATACATACATACATACATACATACATACATACATACATACATACATACATACATACATATATAGTAAATAATAAACTATATAATAAGTCTTCCATTTTTCTTTCTGTACAGTTTCTAACACAATCACACATAAAAAACAAAAACCATAAAACATACAGTGCAGATTTTTATTCTTCATGGATCAGTGTAGATGTGACCCTGAGCTTTCACTCCACTGGATGTAAACACGAGTCATTTAGAATGTAAGTGTTAGTGACGACATCCTGATGCCTTCATTGGCCTACACAAGAAGAAAGTGAAGGGCATGCAGTATACGCCCGCTCATGTCATGCCAGGACGTTGGGCAGTGCTTCAGGGCCAGGCAGCGCCTTGATCCTGCTCTTCATGCAAAGAGAATGTGGGCAGGCTGACTGCTTTGGCATGCTTGGCTTTAAAAGGACTGTATTTCAGAAATCTGTTAACTGAGGTTGAGATTCAAGCTTTTGAATCATTAAATACACACTTGTGTGGAGTCCATCCATGTAGGCCTTCAGGATTGGGCAGTGTCACGCATGAAGATGCACACACACACACACACACACACACACACACACACACACTCATGCACTCAAAGAGGGTCTGGGTCATCTTGCCCTTGGCACTTGCATAGCACTAATGCCCACAGCTGCTGCATGCTGGTTTGCGAGTGAGCGTGAGCATGAGCGCGCGTGCGCGCGTGTGTGTGTGTGTGTGTGTGTGTGTGTGCATGTGTGCGTGTGTGCATGTATGTGTGTGCATGTGTGTATGCATGTGCATGTGTCTGCGTGCTTAATGCAATAGGTAATTATGTAGTCTGATCTCAGAGACGAGGGATTTAAGAGCTAAGTATACTGTAATAGCCCTCACGGTGTGACACATGTCTGGGCCTAATAATAGCCAAGAGTGATGAGCAAACAGATGGACAGATAAGTTTGAAACACTAAGGTGAGGCTTTAATAGAGGAAGATGGCAGACGCACTATGACAAGCTGCTCGTGAGACTCAAGGCCTACTGCTCTGACATGAGTGAAGCGTTTTGATTTCGTTTAGAATAATCGGCACTAAAACACTTCATGCGTGTGATCATGCTTGTGCAAAGCACATAGCAGGGGACGATAAAACCGCAGGTGGAATACATTGGCTTAAGAAAACTTTTAAATGGAAAGAAAAAAAAGGTCTGATATTCAATTGAATTACCTATGAATGACCTACATTATTGCTTTTTTTTTAAAAGATATTATTTTTACATATCCGGTATATTCCATTGTAGTCATGCACTTATTTCAAGAATATGAATGGTATGCGTGGACATTTGATGAAATCCACAAATTTTACTGCATTCCCAACCGTTAAAAATGGTATACATGTAACCAGATTTAGAACTTTATGCAATATTAATGAATGAAGCCCCACAGGTCCACACATGCGGCGTTCGGAAAGTACTGTAGCTTTACATGTTTGTAACAAAGAAGCCGAGATTTTCCTCCAGGCATTATTACTTCAGTATCTGCTCTCATAACCACAGAGGGTGTAAAGTCAAATGCTGATGAATCCCATGCTGAGTGAGTTCCTGAAGAGCGAAGAGCAGAGCTTCCTTTCTGGCTTCGTCGCCCAGGCTTTTGTGGCGCGATTGAAGCAGAGCGGAGTGTTTTCATGCTCACTCACCCCCCCAAGTGTCGCC
>JAFFST010050395.1:153064-165382 GCA_022414735.1 Noturus placidus | reverse complement strand
CCCCCCTCTCGTGAGACACTGGGTCACTTAAAATGTGACCCTCTCTCTTTTTCACGGTCTTGTGTAAATACATCTATCGTTTTTCCTCTTGTGCCGACACTCTGGGAGGGGTCGTGAAAAAGAGCTAATCACAGCTAGTCATGAGGCTTTACACTGTCAGTCCTGCTTTCCTGGGCTGATCTAAAAACGTGGAAATAGTAGTGATTTTCTGCGTGTGTGTGTGTGTGTGTGTGTGTGTGTGTGTGTGTAATGCTTTAATAGAAAACAGATGGCCACAGATGTAGGGCCACGCCGAGCCTGGTGACATGTCTTTAATATTTTAGAGTGGTCTTGCTGTAAATGTAGAAGCAGCTGTTTCCTCCCGTTGTAAATTTGGAGTTTTTAATTCATGATTGACAGCTATTGGATTTACTGTAAATTACAGAAATGAATATGGAAGCTGTGGAACAAAGCTTGGGTTGGATGTGTGTGTGTGTGTCTGTGTGTGTGTGTGTGAGAGAGAGAGAGAGAGAGAGAGAGAGAGAGAGTGTGTGTGTGGTGGAGAGGAGGTGTATTTTACGTCGTTCATCGGCCGGATAGATTTATCACCACCTAAACATGAGGAGTTTATTTTCTTTGACTTTTTTGTTCCCGGCTAAAGTGTAATTCTGTTTAAACACACAGCTGTCTCTCCAACTCCAGATATGTGCTGATATTTAAACCTACATGAATATTAGCATGAAAAATGCAGACGGGCGATGAAGTGAGGAGGAGGAGGGGGGGGATGATTGCTAAAAGAGTTCTATTTCCATGTGTTTGTTTAGCTGCTGTTCGTTTAGTTTTAATGTCAGCCGCAAGTACAGCTCCCTTGACGCTTATGGTAGAGGTGATTGTCATCAATTCGCATCTTGGCATTTAAACCACCTGCTTCAAATACACATATTTGAAATGCAAATAAACTGCATATGCCCAGACAAATTAAAAAACGGGGCGAGTAAACACTTTTGAAGTCATAACTTTCACTCTGTTTTTTTTTTTTTTTTTTGCAGCGGGGAGTTGCACTGTCAAACATTCTTTTCGTTGAAAAGCCAATACCAGGAAGATAACGCTTCTCAAAGCAAACCTGCTTAATGCTAAATGATTATATATTTATTTGTGGGTTTGCTCACTAGGCATGAGGAGTGCTTATGTTTTTTATATTTATTTTTATTTTTTTGTCTTACCCACTTGCATCTTGGGCGTTTTCCATTAAGCAGCTCTTCTGCAGAAGAGAATGCAGTGCATTTCATCCTGCCTCACTCCTTGCTGTTACTCAAACATCAATAGCCATACATCTTCTTTAGCACTGACCCTCTTTCATATCGATATTTGTATATGATCAGTACTTTTCTTCTCCATGCTTTGTCTCCTCGCATTAGCTCCAAGGTGTATTATCCAATACTGCTGTCTCCGCATTAAAATAAAAAAAAAAAATCTTATGATGGACCCCCCCCCCATCCTCCCCTCATCCTTCACCAATCCCCAGTCTCTCAGTCCCACAGGCCAATCTATGGCATTAGGTTGGACAGCTTTTTAATGAGCCAAGCGCATCATTTTTCATAAAGTGTCTATTTGGACATTATCATGTTGCGCTAACCGAATCAAGGCGTAGCACATATCTAAGTTCTCTCTTTTTTTATTTTGTCTATTTCCGTCTAGACGGGCGTGTAAGTGAATATACTGATAAGAGCATTTTAATCAGGCAGATGGGCAGCTAAAATGTGTCTCCTGCACTGTCTCATCACCATCATCATCATCCTCATCAACATCAGCAGCAGCATAAGGACAATCATCATCATCATTACCGTCATCATCCTCGTCCTCATTGATGAAGTGACAGTGGTTTTGAGATAAGAGTTTGTTAAATCGCCTCCTTCGAAAAACAGCTACAGAGGCAAAACTTCCAACCCGCTGTTTTTCCCCTTCATCTCTCCGTGCACTCACTTTTCATAAAAAAAAAAAAAAAGTTGCTGAATGTTATTTTTCTTCCAAATTAATGAGAAGCTTTCTGTCACATGGAGAAGACATGAATGATAGGGAGAAAATCGGTTCAACGAAAAAATGCTTCATTAGAGTCATAGACACCCTCCTACACCTAGATATACTGTAGATACACACCTATACACACACGTATAGCAAATCCACAAAAGCTTGTCGAGTACTGATTTGAGTGAGATGTGTATTTCCGCCGGTCGAAACATGGTGTGGACAAGTGAGGGTTCTCCCCGAGAATCACCTGTCACTCGGCTTAACAAGTGTCTCGTCAGGCACCTGCAACATCCCGCGCATCATCAACGCTTTACCGCTAGCATTCACGCGCTTGTCAAGCACAAGAAGACAGAAGCCCTGACGAGGTGTTACCTAATTGTGTTTAAAAAAGCGACGACACCTCGTCTTTCTGTTTCTCTCTCTCTCCCTCTCTTTTACTTTCTCTTCCTCTTCCCTCTATGACACCTCTCCTAATGCAATTAAACATTATGAAAAACAAGACATGGTGGAGTGTTGAAAGGGTGGGCGTTGCTTGACTAAGGTGGTGGTGCCTGGGGGGGTAGGTAGTGGGGAGGGGTTGGCTACCTGCAGAGTACAGGCATTCAAATGAAACCATAATAAGAGCACCATTGTCTCTGAGATGACAACACTGTTAAAGAATAAGTCAGGTAATTAAAAACGCACTCCGTGTTTTGTCAAAGTGGTCATAATTGTTGAAGTCTCTGCCCTTTTTTTCTCTGTCCTCCCTCACCGTCAATGCAAATAATGATTGTGGGAGGAAAAAAAAGCCAACTAAACAACAATGGGGGGGAGGGGGGGGATCAATCAAATTATAGACACGAAAAGTTGTTCTGTTCTCAAGGACATCAAGTTCTCAGCATACTGCTGGAACTGTCCAGCAGAGGGAAAAAAATAAAAAGAGACATAACTTGGATGAGATGCTGATGAGAAGGGAGGGGAATGTGGAGGGGGAAAGACAGAAATAAACCAAACTCCCATCTGATGACCAGCTTGTCTATAATACTGAATCCCTTCACTGTGCCAAGATGCGAGAACAGGATAAGTCTAGATCGGAAAGATCTGATGGCAGTCTCAGGCCTGTGAGCAAGAGATCACCACTTTCTTCCACGCCAAATCAGTTCTGCTACCTGCCCACACAAAAGCCCTTTCCAAACGGATGAAAGCTTCGAGCATAAAATCATGCTTGAAAAAGATACATGGCAAATATTCATGGCATTCATCTTATCCCCCACCCCCACCCCCCATGAAAAAACAGGGGGGAAAACTGCAGGACAGATGATGTGGCCATCTTGAGATCGTTTGTCAACTGTCAGCCTGGGTTGACCTTGCAGAAAACAAACAGGGAGCATGGTGGCAGCGCTCGTCTTCGTGGTGAGGACGAGGGAAAAGAGAGTGCTCTTGTTTTTACTAATAAAGAGACATTTTGCCATCCATTTGTAGCACCAGTTAAAAGTGCAACAAACATGGAAATCCATTAAAGGCAGCTACTTCAAAAGTGTGACCAATCCTTGTGCAGTCAATTAGGGACTGGCAACTGAGGACGCTGTTTGTCTGCTGATGGACAGAAAAGACTTTGCCTTTCTTTTCCTGTAGATTTTAGGACAGGATATAATTTATATAGCGCTTTTTACAATGGTACATTGTCTCAAAGCAGCTTTACAGAAATATCATTTTACATTTTACATTTACAAGAGACTTACTAATGAGAGCACATTCACACACCAATGGTAGCAGAGCTGCCATGCAAGGTGCTAGCTTGCCATTGGGGGCAACTTAGGGTTCAGTGTCTTGCCCAAGGACACTTCGGCATGGGATCACCCAGGCCGGGATTCGAACCATCAACCCTACGATTAGTGGATTAGTGGACAACCCGCTCTACCGACTGAGCCACAGCCGCCCTGATATGTACTTGGATTTCTATATTTATCAAAGCATTAATATACTATCTGTTTATTCTGTATTTATGTATCCATTGTGGAAACAAAATGACTGACAGAAGGACTGTGGATGTGTCTTAAAAATGATCACTCTTAAATGATAGTGTTAATCCATTGCTTGAAAGCCCACTAACCTTTATTTAATCTAACCAGGTCCGTTAAAAACGATCAATTATAAAGCTCAGGGAAGCTCTGGAAAGTGTGGGGTGCTACGGCTGATTTTACAAGAACTGCTGCCCACTGAATTCTGCAGGAAATTCATCATCACCGAGCAGCTTGCTTTTCCAGGGTACGTAATTAAATAGCCACGAGTTTTCCAAACAAAGTGGAACCAGGACAATATGAATAATAAACACTCACTTATTCTTTAATATAATAAAAATAATAATAATCATCATCATCATCATCATCATTACTAATATTATTACTACTACTACTACTTCAACAGATACAGTAACATCAACAACAACAATAACAAGTTTATTATTTATTTATTTATTTATCTATCTATTTACTTATTTATTTTCTCAGTAATGGAAGCGCTTCACATTAGCATTGCCTGCAAATTGAAGCAGTGATGAAACATATGGCTAAATGCAGTCGTCAGATTTCTTCATAAATATTTCATTAATATTTCCTGTTTGTGCGAGTGGCGCTGTGAATTTGTGTGTGTGTGTGTGTGTGTGTGTGTGTGTGTGTGTGTGTGTGTGTGTGTGTGTGTGTGTCCACTGTTTTTCTCCCCTTTTCTCTTCATAATTAAATCTCATTAGATTTCATATGAAACTGATAATCATACCAGTAAATTGCTCTCAGATTTGTCTTTTCCGATAAAAGCAAACAATAAAGTAGGAAAATAGCTCCGGATTCAAAAGCAGGAAAAACTGGTAAAAGGAGATATTTCAGCATTAACAACCATTAACAAGATCAGCAATCTTTCAGCCTCAAATTGATCAGACGTCTTTGTGTGTTTAGGAGCCAGTGTTCTGTTACACTGCAAGTTTGGATTTGTTGTGTTTGTTTGTGGATGTCTCTCTCTCTCTCTCTCTCTCTCTCTCTCTCCAGTTATTGGGTCTGAGTACATACACAAGGGCTACTGTTAGAGATAGCTAAAGTGGAGGCAGTTACTGTACCTTTCAAAACTAATATGTAACCATATCTGTTTTAAAAGGACGATTCATATTACTGTGAAAGCAAGGGGAAAGTTGTTCCCATCTCTAGGAAGCTTTAGGAAACTCGACTCTTGCCCTAATGGCCCTCAATTAGAAGGTGGCCTTTTGTCACATCACATTAAAAAAAAGGCACATTAAATTTTTGCAGTGATGTAAAACATCTTCAGCTTGCTTGACAGCACAATGGTGCTTATTGTTCTTTATGGTCGCCACGGCGACTCAAAGGTCATTTTGTACATGACTCGGCGGACAAGGGCAGTGCTGAATGAAAATTAGGTTATATGTGATCAACTAAGTTATTAATCAGATTAAAATGGATCTTCTTTGCTTCGTATTTACAAGCCCTGAGAGAAAGAAGGGAGAAACACTGAGAAAGAGAACAGCGAGAGCAGAGAGACAAGAGCATTTTGTTTACTAAAGGAGCAGAAAGAACAGCGTTTATGAAAAATCTGATCATTTCTACAAGAAATTCTGTATGTGTGTGTGGATCTTAAAGCATCTGTGTCCTTGCAGTGTCGCCTCATCCAGGTAACCTTTTCTAATCCTGATTAAATTACTGCAATTAGAACGAGAGCTCCCCCACCTCCCCGCATATTTCCCTAATAAACAATGCACCGTTCTAAATCCAGTCGACAGGATTTGCATGGAACAATGAGCGAGTGTGTGCTATTTATTGCCATCTCTACAGAAAAATTAAGTGCATTTTTAACAGCTAATGGTATAATGTTTTTGGGCTTATTTCTATATGCATCCCCCCCCAGCCCCTCCCCCCACCCCGCTCTGTTCTTTGGAGGAACTTTTATTCCCTCTTCTCCGTTTGATGTTTAAATCAAACACGGCTTATTGGACCAGCTCTTCCTTTTCACAGCAGCCTGTACACGGAAGCGCAAGGCACATTTGTCTGTAATTGCTGCGCTACTTCGCGAAACACACTCCTGCCACCGCTACCTTGGCTTCGGCATACTGTTTGTTTTGTTTTATTAACTTTGCAGCGTTGTGTGCCATTGATGTGGAATAAAAGGCAAAATAAAAGTTGACATAGTTGCGTTATTTATTTTTTTTTAGACTATGTTCCTGCACTCGTGCCTTCTGTGCACATTGAAGTCAGGGCATATTCGCTCATTACTGTTTGGCATGTGGGGTGTGCAAGTATGATTATTGTGTGTGTGTGTGTGTGTGTGTGTGTGTGTGTGTGTGTGTGTGTGTGTGTGTGTGTGTTTGAGTATGTGTGCATTTTCCAGGTGTACCTGTGCACTGGCAAGGAGCGTTATTTTATCAGAACAAGCCCTCTGAGACTGCTTCCTTAGATCTGAGCGTGCCTGGGGAGGGAGCTGCAGAGCTAAAAAGGAAGATCTCAAACTGAAAAAAAAAGTGCGGTTCCAGCTGTGGGAAAAACAAACTCGGAAATACGAGCGGCTAAATTACAATCAAAACCATGCTGGGTCAGAAGGTCAGTCTATTAAATACTAACTCTAATGCATTCAGATTGAAGTGCTCACACACACACACACACACACACATTTATATATACATATATACAGCATGCTACTGTATGATTAGAGTACCAGTGAGAATATTTTCTATTCCCACCTCCCAAGGCTTCCGAAAAGCTACGTCTTTTTTTTCCTCCTCTAATATCATGAATAGCATAATTGTTTTGCTGTCATTAGCATTGAATACTCCTTTTCCTTTCTTTTCAGGGTGGAACCCGATACTTTATTCATCCCTTTTTTGTCCCTGACAGAAATGATGAAGCCTACATCATCAAGGTATTAGACAGAGTGCGAGAGAGAAAGAGATGAAGATTATGAGGCCTTTTCAAAGGCTTTCACCGCCCCAGCAGAAGCTGATATCAGGGGAAATTAGCAAGGGAAAATATTTTTAGAGCTTGCACAGCTGCAGAGGAAGAGCAACAGGTACCATCCAGTGGGCTTGACAACAGCGATTACAATTAATTGCTCTTTGGAAGTAGTATTTGCTCGACTGAGTGACAAGGTGTTAATTCACCTTGGTGCTAGTTAAAGCGGTAATATTGAACATGTGAAATAACGCCTTGCCTGCACCCAACAATCCTGCAGAAAGTGAGGAAAAGAAAGGTCCAAACACTGTCTGTCACTTTGGAGAACCAGAGAGAGAGAGAGAGAGAGAGAGAGAAAGAGAGAGAGAGAGAGAGAGGGAGAGAGAGAGGGAGAGAGAGAAAAAGAGAGTGAGAGAGAGAGAGAAAGAGTGAGAGTGTGCGAAAGAGTGAGAGTGATAGAGCGAGAGAGAAAGAGACCGAGAGAGAGAGAATAGAGAGAGTGAGAGAGAGAGAGTGAGAGAGAGAGAGCGAAAGAGAGAGAGAGAGAGAGAGAGCGAAAGAGAGAGAGAGAGAGAGAGAGAGAGAGAGAGAGATGTGTTTCCTCTGGTAGAGTACTCTATGAAAGTAGAGTCATGTGATCTGCAGAGAGGAGCCTGATGTGTCTTGTCAGGTTGGCTTTAGACTACAATTGACCAGTCGTGTTTGTAGCACGAAATTCTGCTCTAAGTCTGGTAGTGTCTTTCCAAATAAACATAGATAGGAGACACTATGGATAATGATCCAAGTTTCTGAGCCACAGTTTATAAAACAACAGATAAACAAACTACATATTATTTTGCAGATAATGTATAATTTTACCCCTAAATAACCTCAAATATTTGTACTGATGTACATAAATAAATTATTTAAAATAAATAAATAAATAAATAAATGTTTTTATCTACAAATACATCCATTGATTTTGGTGTAAAACTTATCCTACACAGTGTTGCGGGGATCCTGGAGCCTGTCCAAGGGGACTCGGGACACCCTGGACGGGGTGCTAACCCATCACAGGGCACTACCAATACATATCTTACTTTATTTAATGAATTACATTTTGTTTTTGCTAGCTCAAGACTCCTTGCCAGAAAAAAACAAAAAAACATTCAAATACATTTAATGCCCCACATTCTGTAGCTATATTAGGCATTTCATTCATATTAATCCGTATAACTGAATGCATCTAAAGATCGTGTTCATTGGACGTTTATCTAGCATCCTGAAGTTACATAAAATGAACAATGTCATGTTTTAGAAGACAGAATGGAAATACATGTGGAGCTCTCACTTCTGAAGATTTTCACCATGTTTCAACTGTTCTTCACTTCACCCATACACAGGCTACTCCAACCCTTTTAAAATCTCTCTGTCCCAAGCCCAGTATGGACCTCTAACAGAAAAAAAATAGATGAAGATTTTAAAAAGGAAAAAGAAAGAAAAAACTGTGGATATACACTGACTGACCCTCAGGCTGTACACATCATCAGTGTGCTCAAGGCAGAGTGGCCCGTGTCTCTGCAGTAGGCCGAGCAGTGGCTGTGTGGATGCTAGCATGCTAGCGCAAGCCATATTACAGCTAATTAGCCACCTGATGAGGACACTATTACTAGCAATTACCAAGTAGCATCCTAGCACTGCGTTTACAATTGTCGTATTTCTTTTCACCGCGAGTGAAGATGACAGCGAGTAGCGAACGGAAACTAAAAACGACGACAAGGGAATCAAAAGATATCTGTTTTGACTCTGCTCTCTCTCGCACTAACAGCTTTACTAGTCTGTGAATTAGGAGACGGTAGTAATTACTTGGTAGCAAATTGAGAAAGCCATTAAGATGACAAGAGGCAATAATGCAATTGTGTGTTTGTGTGTATAATTCAATTTGTATACCTGTGGGGTTCTTCCCTTCACACACTTACTGTATAGTATGGTATGGAACGTGATATTTGTTGCTGAGATACTGGAAAGGTATTGAATTTACGATCGTGTGACACAGGAAACAAGTGATTATGATGTGTGCATTTCTCAAATGGTCTTAGGAGTGTCTTTAGCTAGCCAGTCCATTCATTCGTTCTAGTGAACTGCACATGGGGATATTTAGTATGTATATAGGGGTGCTGGGGTGCATGCACACGTCTGTACATACTGCATGCCTCTTTATTCTTACTTCTAGGTGCAAGGAGAGAGTACAGGAGAATCTAATGCTTCATCTGATCCTTTGCATCCGTGAACATACTCATCCCTGTGCAGGCGCCATATGTTTTTAATTATCATAAAGTACCTGTTCAGAAGGACACACACACACACACACACACACACACACACACACACACATATGAGCCTTTTAGTATTGTGAACGGGGTACTGTAAAGAGAGAGAGAGAGATAAACAGAAAGATAGTGAGAGAGAGACAGCGAGAGAGAGGAGTCAGTGGCTGACAGGAATGCAGAAAACAGAGCACCATCTCTGACCTGAACCAGACTGGGGTCATGACCCTCCCAGGGAGAGACCTGGATCTTACAGCCTCCTGACAGTGATAATTGGCCACTAGTGACATGAACATCACTTACAAGTAAGGAGACAACTAACCACCGACCCCCCTCTGCCTCTAAACACACACACTCTCTCTCTCTCTCTCTCTCTCTCTCACACACACACACACACACACACACACACACAAACATTCACAGAGAGACACTATGTACTGGCAAGCAGACTGGCAGATTCGGGAAGCAACAAAATGCCACAAATTCCTTCAGTACATTTACGCTTCTTTGGTTTTCTGCTTTTCCTTTTTATTTATTTTTTTCTCTTCAGAGTCATTTGTCGGCTTGACAAATGCTGTGGATTTACTGTCTCATTTCTAGTGCCTGAGCTTTGCACGTGAACTTAGTAAGTGTGCAATGATGTGTTCAGAGGCTACTGAAGATTGATCAACCCATGGGGAGATTATTGTCTTTAAAATAAAAAAAAAGGTAGGGAATGAAAAGAAAAGGATCCTTTGTGTCTCCTCTGATCTCGTTCTGTCATTCTCATGCTTTCCCTGCTGAATATTAATCATCCTTTTCTGTGTCCCTCACTTCCTGCGTGTCTGTCTTCCCTTACATCTCTGCTAACCCTCTCTCTTTTTACATGACTTATTTCCTCTCTTATGACCTGCTGCCTCTGCTTCCATCTCTGTCTTTCTCTAGTGTTCACTGCTCATCTGTCATTCTCCTTGAGTGAGCTGGAGAGAATGCGGACAGGGTTCACAGCCTTTCCACCAGGGGGTGTCATGGCCTTATGAACTAGGATGTCATGGGAGAAGAAAGGCCCATAGACACAACCTGAGCCCTCTTTTTCTGTCTATCTCTGTTTCTGCTAAAGCTCGAGGAATGTCTTGACTGGGTGGTAAAAGTGGCTGAAGGGTGGCAGCCTCACAGAGCCTAGCGGTAAACATCTGAAAGCGGCACTCTGATGCACAAACCAAGAGCTCACACTCTGTAAAAGTAGCCAGTGCTTATGCCACCCTAAAGCCAGTGAGTCTTCTGCCCCATCACCTCCACTTAGCCCTGATCTCACAGAGGCTGAGTACAGCCAGTGTATCAATAAACTCTTCCCACACACACACACACACACACACACACACACACACACTCAAAGTGGAGGCATTTTTCACCGTGCCTAATGGAGCCGCAGAGGGCGAATCGAGATAACCATTTACCTAGCAATCAACAACAACAGCAGCAATGACAACGACAACGACAACGACAACAACAACATCGGTTGCTGCCCGAGGACAGAGTGGCCTGGAGAGCTTCGAGACACAAGAGGGATGGAGTGACAAAGAGTAAACAGAAACACGAGAGAACACCAATGATCTCATCTCTACCTCTCTCGCTCCCACTCTGCTTTGCCCCTGAGTGCCACTTCACCATAACTATAAGAGATCCTTTCTCTTAGCCACTGTGGGTTGGTTTTTCCGGACGCAAATTAAGCCTAGGCCCGGACTAAATTTCACAGTCAATGGAGTTCCCATTAGAAATCTGTTTAAGTAAAGAGCTGGGCTAAATCTGAGCCCTATCCTGTTATAGCCAGTGTGGGATGTGTAACAGCTTCACAAGTATTCGGAAAGGAATTCAATCTCATGTTGAAAATATTTTTTTTAAATCTCATTTTTAATCTTGATTGAATCGTATTTCCTGTGATTGTTTCAGAAAGCACATACTGTATGATACCGAATGGTGCAAAAAGTTGCACTCTAAGTAACAAGTATTACATGTAAAATATGTATAAGTAAATAGTATATATATATTTTTTTTCCATACTACTATTATGAATTATGTTTGGTGTAAAATAAATATACATCAAATAAAACAATGTCTTAAAATAAACAAGAGCAATAACAAAAACAACAGTAATAATAATAATAATAATAATAATAATAATAATAATAATAATAATAATAATGTACAGCAACAACAATAATAATAATAATATTTATTATTATTATTTGTAGTAGTAGTAATATAATTTCTTAATGATTTGATTGATAATAATTACTGATTAATGCATACTTAATAATTAATTTAAATAAAATTCTTTTAGTAAATGGAATGTAAATATTGTGATTGTGCATCACACTTACAAATTTATCATAAGCTCCATTCATTGATTTGGGAAATATGATGATATGTGTCATTCTAAAACTACATAGTGCTACCTTTACAATATCAACCATATTGTACTCTTTATAATAAATAAGGCTCTTTACTAAAACCATTTGAAACTACTGTAGCATCCGAGATTGCTGATGTGAAATTGCACTGTGTCTTATTTTAGCCTCCACATTTGGAGCTGTACAATATACAATGTATACATAACGATATAACACTGACACAACTGGGTATTGATTATATGATAGACTTACACAAGCACCCCAGCACAATGGAACACAGCCATTAAGAGATCTCCACAATACATGTCTAATCGACTAGACCACAAATAGGCCAAGATCATAGAGAAGTCAGCGCCAAGCTGCAGACATTCTTTTGATTAATATGCCTCATGCTACATATGAGATGGTGTTAACAAACACTATCATCTGAATAGCAACTTACACAAAATCTATGTGGATTATTGGATGCATAGTACACAGTATGCTTTGTTGAAGACAATATAATATGTGCGGATCAGAGATCAGTGACTTTATCAGTGTCACAAATGCAATCAAATTTTCATTATATGAATAAAACTGTATTTGTGTGTGGATATATACAGTGGTGTGAAAAAGTGCTTGCCCCCTTTCTCATTTCCTGTTCCTTTGCATGTTTGTTACACTTAAGTGTTTCGGAACATCAAACCAATT
>JAFFST010050395.1:140799-148021 GCA_022414735.1 Noturus placidus | reverse complement strand
TATATATATATATATATATATATATATATATATATATATATATATATATATATATATATACACATAAAACCAGCTATTAAATGTAATAGTATAAAGAAAAAACATGTTCCAGTCTAGTTCACGCATGCAGAATTTCAAACATCAACGGTTTCTGCTCAATTTGCATGCAAACTTAATGCAAGCCCACTTCAGCTAATCACATAATCACTTTTTGCCCGATTTTAATTGAATTTTGGGCAGGGGAAAGATGGGTCAGTATTCATGACCCATCTTATCTACAATATATAGTATGTTAACATGGTCCATTAATATACAGTCTAAAGAACTGATGTGATCATTTTCCGTTTTTAGTACTCTTTATTAAATATATACTTACTCTTTATATTGATTCATTTTAATGCTTGTGGATTGTGTAAGTGCAATGGTTGTTGGTCAGTATTAAATGGCTATTGAGTGTATTGCCTACACTTACACTGTTGTGGTCTGGAGAGAATTATGTCAGGGGTATTGTTATCTGAATGAAAGAGTATAGTAAGAAAAGTGAGTAGTCTTTCTGAAGGTGGATATGGCACACTCTCTCTTTATTCCTTTCCTTTCACAACTGCTAACACAATTCCACGCTTCGTAGAAATGAATCAAGTGTGCTGTTTCTATTTTCCTGTCCCTCAATGCTTATACTGTATATATTTCTCAGATATGCCTACGCTGTATCTCAGTGCACGTCACCACCACACATGCTTCCAGCCACAAGTATCAAGCAGGGTGAGTCAAGCTCGGAAAATGCCTAACAAAAAAACTTTTGTCTTAGAGACAAAGCCTTATCTTGAAAGGTCAGTCTCTTGCCATTGCAGCAGGAGAACAGTGCGTCACGAGGGCATTTTTTTTAATGTCTTTTGATTAAAGGCGGATATTACAAAATGAGACATTCACCAGACTGACAAAAAAATAAAAAAAAACTAGCATTCATTTTCAGCCCAGTGAATGACCTCCTGTGAATATTAAAAATGCAACAGGTTCCTTCATGACAGACATATTTTCCATAATTGAAAGGTCAAACGGAGCATTAATTGTTAATGTAAACTGTTTAGGCGGAAGAAAACGAAACGCACACCACTCCATGCCACTGCTTCCCTTTCTACTGTACTCATTCGACATGAGAGACAACACTGACCTATCCAGGCTCAGTACTTTCCACGTACTGTAATTTGTGCTGAATGAAGAGATCCTTTCCCTTTTGTGCACAATTGGAGAGATATTATTTCTCCAATCACTGTTTTCGTCTGTGTTTCGTGTATAAAATGACTCTTTAGCCCTGTGTCTAGTTCAATTGCTGACTCAAAATCCCTGCCACTTCCACTGACATGAGCATGAGTGATTCACTTTTGCTCGATATGAGTGTTAAACAGTGGCCCAAATGTCACAGAATGAAAGTACATTTGGACTTCACTTACATATACTCCCCCAATAAAAACACATCTAATAAAGAACAATACCAGGATAATCGCTCTGGTTCCGGCTTATATCATACTCGCTGTTGATTAATTCCTGTTTACTAATCAAGCATAATACACAATGCCTGAGCAAAGTGCAGTATCTTAAACAAACCATGCGAGTGTTCAGAATTAAAAGAACAGAAAGTATTAAGACATATTTGTTCAAATAAAGCTGCTTAATCAAACAAGTCTGTTAAAAATGTGATTGGCTTTCTTTTCCTCTCCTTAATCTTACATCTATTTGCAGTAAGATTGTTTTCCTTGGAGCAAAAATAAAATGTCTGCCTTGCTCCTCTGTGTTTGCAGACTGGAGGCAATAACACTAATGTAAAGCTTCTAAACTAAAAGCATGTGTCTCAACACTCGGTTTGAAAATTAGACTCTGCTCTTGATAAATAATATATTAAGACAGAGAGCGAAATGGAATATACATACATTATATTGGCAGACAGTTTTATTTCGGCAAAATGAATAGTATTAACTGCTAGAAATACCTTCCTGATATTTGAGGGGGAAAAGAAATACCCAGAAGCAAAATTCAACGAGCTGTAGCACTCGCTTGCCTTAAACTACTTCATACTGACCTGCACTACAAGTTCAATTCTCTGAGTATTTTTTCATTTGCAGTTTTATATCGCTGAAATGTCTAAAAGGGGCACAGTGAAACACGGTAGTCTCAAAGAGCTCTAGTAACGTTCACAGAGTCATGAAAGCTGACAGTTCATTTTTCACAGGGCCATAGATCTTTGGCTCTTATAAAGTAATGGGCTTTGGGGAGAGGTCTTATGAAAGCTAAGAAAGTTAAGTGCTGTGTGCCAGGGATGACACAAGGAGCGGAGGTCCTGCTCTGCTCTAACACAAACACCCTTAATCCCAGTTATGAGAGGAATGGAGGGAAAGAAAGGGGCTACGGACTGGGTAATATAAAATAGTAATAAAGATTAATCTGTTGCTGGTTGTCGACTAGATGGTCTAGAAACTTGCTTGAAATTAGGTTGAATTCACTCAAAAGCAAATCTTGTGTTTCTACTGAGAGGGTATATTCTGGTGTGTTGGGATTAGAGGAGTGTTATTGCACATGAATTCCGTTTGTGAAATTGTACACTGTGAATGCATATTAATGCAGTGTGGCTTTCAGCCTCAATTGTACTAAAAAAACAACAACTATGAGCATATAAATGAAGGTGTAGTGTTTCTGAATTCTGTAGTACACGTCAACATAAAAATAGTCTAAGGCTATAAAAAGTGGTGGCTCACTTACCAGAGGGGTCAGTTCTCTTCATGCTGGAGCCGCTTCCTCCACCTCCTCCATTGGAGCTGCTGGACAGGCCTCCGTTGAATGCTGCTAGGCTCTCAGAACTGTAGGCCCGTAGGACTGACAGCATGTTCATCTGGTGCTCCAGGTGAGCCTGCTCGGGCTTCAGCAGGCCTGGGGGACCATTGGCTGGAGAAATGAGACTCAGACCCGGCTGCTGCCACTGTTTCTCTAGGGTGGGTGGCTGGGGTGGAGATGGACCACGTCCCTGGGCACCCATGGATACCTTTGCTCGCTGAGCATCCTTCCTAGACAAGGGGGAGTCAGGATGCATTCTGATGGTCTCATGGTCTTCGTCTTCCATGTCTCTCACCTCCATATCTTCTTCCTCTTCTGCTTCTTCATCATCAGAGTGCGCCTGGTGCTCCGCAGAAGCAGGATTAGATGAGTGTTCTTCGTGGCCTGCTTCATCATCTTCTGACTGATCGTCCCGCTCCTCACATGCCTCCATTTCAACACATGATGCTTTGTCACAGAGCTCATCCTGACCACCCAATTGACTGGCCGGATTTTCTTGCTGGTCCAAGAATCCAGCAGGACCCCTGGAGGAGCTATCATACATGGGGCTAAAGGCCTTGTAAAAGTCGCTTGAGAAGGTTCCCATGGAGGCTCCATGTGGGTTCGGCTCCAGGTGGTTGGACCAACCAACTTGGTTCTTGAAGTCTCCAGATTCAGCCTCTTGATCTTTAAAGCCCTCATGCAGATGGAGAAGGCCTGGAGGAGGTGCCAGACCAGAGCTGCCAGTGTGGGAAGATTCACCCAGTAGGTGTTCTTTAACTTCTTTTCCTTGGCCTGATTTAGTTTTACCCATGTGGTTGGCTTGCAGGTGAAGAGCCATCAACTCCACAGAGGCAGTGGTAAAGGAACAGAACAGACATCCATGCCAGGCTACATTATCCTGGATGGTGAGAGACGCCCCAGGTAGGGTTCCTGCATCAGGCCTGACTGACAGATCCAGAGGCTCATACTGGGAGCGGATGCCCTCAGTTGGCTTGGTTTCAGAAGGGTTCTCTTCCTGGTTGGCATCATTGGCCCTCTTGATCTTGTGCTCTGTTCCCTCCAGGCCAAAGTGCTGACCATGTATCTGATTCTCTCGTATTTCCTTCTCCTTCTTCATGGAATTCGGCACAAAACTATCCATGAAGGCCTGGAGAGAGCCCTGAAAGTTGACTCCATTCCCCATCATACTCTGGTAAGCCCGCCCCAGGTCTGAAAAACTGGCTGGGCTTTCCCCTCCAGTGGCTGGACCTTCAGGGGCCTTCATGCAATCAGAGTTGGGCTCTGCCCCTAGTCCATGGCGGTCTCGCTCTCTCTCCCGATCTCTCTCTCTGGGAGAGAGCATAGCAGGAGTGGCCCACTGTGTAAGCATCTGGCCTCCTCTAAAATCAAGGCTGGAGGGCATCATCCCTTTGAAGACCCCACGCAGAACGTCAGGCCGTGCAAATATGCCACTGCCACTGTTGGTCTTGCTGTGGTCTTCTTTGTGATCGGAAGATGGAGGGTGGTTGGCAGAGGAGGCATTGCCATTCTGACGCTCACGGTGGTGACGCTCAAGGTGGTACTTCAGGGAAGCAGACTGAGTGCCAGCATAGTCACAATGAGGGCATCGGTAGGGCTTCTCACCTACAGACGCCAAGACAGGTCAGAGATCAAGTAAGAATACCACAGAGTCAAATCTGAAGGAAATATAATTGATGTGAACACCAAAAAGGGAGTATGGACAATGTCTAATAAGTGTCCCATATCCCATCCACCACTCACTAGCCACCAGCCAATCATTCTCTCTGGGAGGGTGACAGAGGAGGAGAGGGTTTTTTTTTTCTTAATATAGGTCGATCCAGTTCCACCGAATGAGCTATCACTCATATCAGCACCATAAAAAACATTTCACCATATGGTGCTTTCAGTCCACTACAGAGATCATATTTTCAACTGACAACACAACTGCCTGGATGTTATCTCTGTTCATATAGGAGAGTACAAGCGAGTGGGGTCTGCTTGTAGCTATTCTATTTTGTTTCCTACATATCACTTGGCCTTGTTCTTTGTCAGACCTCAACCTTGGGGGTGAGGCGGTGATTCCTTGTACACTTTCTGTTTGGAATTTATCATACAGATAAATCAAGCTCTACACAAGCTCTCCATTCCGTAAAGAGTGTAAGCCTGACTGTTTAGTCCCAAAGTTTAATGGAGATGTTATGAAATGCCTTCAGCTGCTATTGAAGGGAAGTAAAAAATCTTAAGTGTGCATATGTGCAGCATATGAACCTTCCTCTTAAAAAACAGCTTTAGATCAACACGTGATGAATGTGGAGGGCGAAATGTGCTGTAAAATAAAGTATGCACAAAACACAATAGAATATGCAATAGAACATTTAAAAATGGGAGAACTACTTCAGTATTTTATATCACATACATCCTGGCAGCAGTTATTCAAAAAAATTAAACCATATTCTCACTTAATAAGCAATAAAGCCCAGAATACAGGACTTGAGTTTTAGAGGTGCTGCAGTAATGGAGTTAAGAAAATGAGTGCAGAGCCATGGAAAAAGGGCAAATATAAAAAGATGTTTGTCAAGTACTGTGTGCATATGTCTCTGTGTGTATATATAACTATAAAAGGTTTAGATTATACACATGGAAACAATTTTTATCTGAGAAAAAAATGTTGCATTGTTACGCAAGACTGAACTGAATGATTTAAGTCTGGCTCTGTAGTAAATCATGGATATAATTAGCAAATGGCATACTGCTCAAGTAATTTATCATTATTTGGAGGGCACCATTCCAGAAAAAAAGAAAGACTCAAAGATCTGCAGACCTACTGAACACAACTTACCAAAAAGGGTCACAAAAATACCACCTCAATACTTCATTGATAGAAGAGTTAAATGAGAGAGAGAGGGAGAGAAAAGAGGAGAAAAAGAAGGGGGGGGGTCATTTATTGCTTTACACTGGAGTGCGTGTGAGGCTTAAATTTAAAATAAACCATACAAGATGAGCTTTTAACCCAATAAGAGCTTATCCTCTGAGCAGGATAACAGGGACTTGGCCTGATTCAATAAGGAAATGTCCCTGATGCAAATGATCATTTTCAATTCCTTTAACTGGACAAAATGATATTCTGTGCCCAAAATTAGAGGCAAATTAGGGTGATCTGCTTTTCCCCTTTTATTCCTTCCACCCCAAGCTTGTGTTTTAATTCATGACAACGCTGAGGCTGTCACTTGTTAAAACACCATTATAAAAGGAGAAAAACAGAAAGATATGAATATTCTGTGCAATGTTACAATTAAAAACACTAGATAAATAAACAGCATTTATATAGGCAGTAAGTGAGTGCTCTCTCTCGCTCTCTCTCTCTCTCTCTCTTCTCTCTCTGTGTGTGTTTGTGTGTGTGTGTGTGTGTGTGTGCGCGCACATGCATGGCGTGTTCTTTGTGCACCATTTGGACTCAGTAAGACATCTGCTCCATCATACGTCAGGGGCATGTGTGACATCTGGGGAATATACTGTATCCTGCCTTGCAACATTACACACAATTTACTGCTAAAGGTCATTATGTACCCGTTAATCCACTTTTAATTGATATCCGCACAAACAGCACAACCTCTGAAAAACATAATGGATCGCCAAGGCCCAGAGGTAGAGGAATGATTATTTTTCATCATTTAAGATGAGGAAAAATGTTTTTTAAAAAAAAATAAAAGTTTTCTTTCCAAAGCTTTCGTTCACTGTTGATGGACTGTCTTAATAAAAATAGGGGAAAACACACATCAAATTGCCATCTGGTACTGTATGACAGACTTGATATAAATTACAGAAGCCTCTTGCTGAGAGTGGTACATATCATTTCAGAAGTTCATTTTGCCGGTTGCTCTTTCCACTTGAAGGAGTCCGGCTCAAACCGATTTCATCTGGATTTGTGCGATTTGTCACGACTCCATAGTAACCACGCAAATAAACACCCAGAGCCTCTACAGAAGGGCAATTAAAATAGTTAATAGATATTACATACTTTAAGATGGATTTCCATATGGGTTTATATAATGGTGAAAAGGCAGCCTGTATAGCGCAGAGACATACAGATCGACTGGTCTGGAAAAAATAACTGTCTTTTATGTTCGGGTTGTTTATCTATGTTAAAGACATGGAGCCAAAAACATCAAGGTGCTCATGTTCTCTGTCAGTAAGTGTTGTTTAGATTCTAAATTGTCCTTTACTGTAAGGGCCATTACTGCAGTTCATGCATTCATTTTAAAGACTTTCAGAAGGAAAAAAGAAAGAAAAAAAGAGCAGAAATAATGTTTCTCCGGGTTAATATAACAAAATGAATATAATAAAACAGCATATAAAAAATTTAATTAATAAATAAATAACCGAATATTAATAATAATAATAATAATAATAATAA